>CABFVX010001709.1:54570-99689 GCA_902151425.1 Timema shepardi | reverse complement strand
GGGGGGGGGGGGAATTGTTGTGACATAGCACATTATTTCACCAAGCGCTTCAACTATAATTACTGTCTTCGCGGTCTCGGGGATATAGTTGGTTTGCACAAACTTGAGATTTTTTTAAACATTTCTTAAGTTATTAAAAGGTTGTTCCTTACTCATACTTTCCGAAAATATGAGTTGATAATTTGGACAAGTAAAGTTAGTTAAAACCCATTGTTGAAGTGATAGTAAATATTTGCGTGGCGGATTAATAGGTATTTCCTCTTTTTGATATATATAAATAAATAAAGCCAGAATTATCATAAATGGATTGTAAAAGGGTGGTTTACAAATCCAAGGAATACTGGTTTGATCCCAAGTTTGTATTTCGTAAAAACTAGAGTGGAATGTGTTCTAAAACAGTAATAAGATTTGTTGATACAATCTTGAATTTAGACTGTATACATTAAAACTAAATGCCACTGATGATGATGACGCTCATCTTTGACCGAGCGTCAAAACCGTAGAAACCGATTATCTTTTATTATTATTATTATTATTATTAGCACCGCGTCTTACTACCCGTTCGGGTTATACGCACTTACGCTAATGTGTAATGGTAGGGTGATTGTGAGATGAAATGGAGGACCTACAGTTTAACGTGGAATCCGAACCACGGTGGAGGCCTGGCATTCCCCACATTCACAAACCGATTATCAATGATGGAGCGGTCGAGGTTCAAATCCTTCCCACTGCAAGTAGTTTTCCATATGTGATTTCTCCATATGTCCTCCCGAGCTAATGCGGGTACATTCAGGGGTGTACTGGCAGATTCTAAGCAGCCCGGGACTACACATATGAAGACCCTTAGCAGATAATAATATCTGCCACAGAATATATTTTTTCAGTGTAAACTGAAAGGGGTGAGGTGAAGTATTTATATCTTTAACATTAGTTAATTTAATCCCCAGGCCATTTCAGCTACATTATCGATTTCTACGTTCTACAAACACGAGCAGAAATTCTTCTAAATTCTTGGATGATAGCTGGATGTATTTATTGATATATTAAGTTTATAAAATGATTCTCCACTCGATACTTGTGTAGATCACTAAACAGATGACTTCACGTTTCTTTATAAACACCCCCAAGAAACAACAAACGAGACAGTTTTAAATATAATGTTATCGTGTTCACAAATGATGTATTCTGGGAACCTCAGACTTACTGCTTTACTGGTACTTCTGATTACCATTTTATAGAAATATAATTTAGAATTGAATGAATATATTTATCAGCCTGGATCAAACCAGCCCACCGGAATATCTCCCGATGTCTCATTCCACCCCTGAGTGCATTACACATAAGCTATTCTTTCTCTTTAACGCGTAGAAAAATCTTCAATAAATTGTGTATTAGATGTGAGGGTAAAATAAAAAAAAATCTCAAGAATACCTGACTTTGACCTAGGAGGCTAAATTCTCGATTCTTGGCTGATCATCCCCCTCAGCCAACACACCGTTTGTGGTTTTCCATTTTTTCTCCAGGTGAATGCTGATAAGTGTGAATAAAATTCACCTTCTTTAGCCATTGGACTAAGAAAATTTAACGCATGTAAAGGATAGTTTTGAGTGGGTAGTACGACGCGTTGCACCAATTATTAATTTTATGAATGAATATTAGCTATGATTATGTTCGTTGAGAAATCGTCAGCGTCGGTTTAGCTCATCTTCAGGCCCTCGACTAATATTTCATAGGGCCCCCCACAACCCATATCGATAAAATCATTTGTTTTTAGTATTGATTCCCATAATTATGATACACCCCAGCCAAACCCGAACTAGGATTCTTGACAGGGGAATAAAATCCAATCTAATAACTGCACTTACACAAACTAAGCTTAAAAATACATAATTAACTGTCAAAATTAAAACTAAATACAAATATTCAGCTGATTGAAATAACTTTAGTTCACACAGTTAAAAATAAACACAAATGTACAGCCTGATAAAATGTAAAAAGAAAAAAAGAAAACATAATCCATTCCTTTAACTATAGCAAGGATATGTTTATTAATTAATTATTAAAAAGTGTGTATAGCTCTGGATAATATTATTGAGCTTACAATTGAGTAAATAAAAACATGTTTTCAAAGCAGTTTCAGAAAGTATTACAACAACGTGGAAAGGTATACCTTTTGCGCTGTAACAATATATTCTGAAATTTTTTAGTTGATTTACATAATCGCTGAAGCTAACAGTACCAGATTAAAATTCATAGTCACTGAACAAAAGCATCCAAAAATTCTGAGAGAAAGAATAACTTTTTCCTGAAAAAGTAATAACTTGAGCTCTTAATTAGATGCTGCTATATCATCTATTTTTCATATTTGTTGAGATCGTGAAAATAGTATTACATTAACAAGAGTGGAGATAAAATAATTTGGCTTGAGAGGTAAATTATTCTATTTTTGAGAGCTTGAAGCTCAGAAGAATAAAAACTCTCACCCGCTACTTGCACACAGAGTAATTACAAATTTGAAAGCGGTGGCGTTCAGATTAGTGAAGAATCTGAATCTCGCTGATATTTAATGTAAAACAGAAAATGCTTAACGTTAGCACTTAGAGCATTTTTTGAGTCTAGAGGTTTCTTTCAAACAAAGTTCTAAATTAACATCTTGGTCTTAGATATCATCAAGCTCGTCCTCATCTTCAGACTCGCTACACTCAATATCATTGCTGAGGGAACTGCAGGTCTTAATGAAGAAAAGCTTTATATTCACTCTCCCTCAGTTAACTGTTGGCCAATCTCCTCTCTTTCAGTTATGTCGGAAGGGGGTTTGCCGGGGTAAGAAGGAGCTACTAGCAGCAGCAGAATTTTGAAATATATGGTCTTGTATTTATGGACAATTCCTCATTGTAAATTTTTGATCGGAATTCGTATTTCAGTAAAATCATATGTTGAGCAAATGTTGGCATTTTTGGGTGAGTTTTAAGAAATGGCATCAATTTGTTTAGCTTTAATTTGCTCCAAAAGTGGTTCAGATGTGTGCCACGCTTTTAGACAAATCATAACATTCGTTTTTAAAATTATTGATACTAGAACGGTCACAAAAAATAAATCTAAAATATTTAACGTCATCATTACATTTATAATTTTACGCCATTTTCCAAACTTTTGCTTTTCAGTGAAAGCTACCTTTCTTCACATCTACTAAATAAATAGCCCGGTGCTAAGCACATGCTCTTTTATCTTAAAATAGAGACATTTATTAAAAACTTGTTGGCTGTGTAAAATGAAATAACATATAATGTTGCAGAAACACTCCACCAAAGAGCACGAATAAAATAATATACAGTGTTACAGAAAAATTGAATGAAAAGGAACATCTCTGTCCACCAAAGAGAATAACCATCAATTTCAGATTTCAAAGACCAGAATAAAATATATATTTGATTATAGCTCAGAATATAAAACTTTATTTCAAAAAATAAATAAAAAATTGTAACATGCTAACGGCCCGTTAGCACGTATACTCAAAATACCTAATATACATGAGTATAACTTTAAATGCAAGAACTAATAAAGTCTAATAATGTGTGGCAGATATAAACTCACTGTGATATCATATTGCTGGAAAAGCCCGTAATTGAGGAAAATGCCCCAGTTGACGGTTCGACACGACTTAGACGATCTACAACAATAGTAACCAGTCAATAGTAGTGGCCCGCGGGGTATAGTGCATTTTTTCCGGCCCTCTTCAAGCGCCGTTTGTATTAGTTAATATGTTTATTGTTTGCACTCGTTATACTAGTTATAGTGTGCCCTATATTGGGTGGAAGTATAAATATACTATTGAATGTCCATACAGTACTAATAAGGAATAGACCGGCCATAGTATCTTAACATCCTAGATCCCTGGTAGCGTACCATTTACTATTTGTAATGTGATAGTTCCTCTTCTAGGAGCTTAATCTTTGTGTTTCGTTACTCACTATGGAGTTAACTCATGCTACCTAGCTCATTTAACTACCAATCTTGCAACTCCTTAAACTAGTACATTCTAGAGTTAGGTATTGTCAACTATTATTATTTTATAGGCTTTGTAGATAAAAGTCTAACAGCTATCAGGCTAGAGTAGAGCTATGCATTGAATCTTTTCATTCCATTATTAACGGCTTATAATTTAAATTGACATTTTTATGAGGCAGATGCTCCTTCGTTAAAGGATGTGAGTTTGTTCTAGTTTGAAGAGTTACATATTTTCTTATATTCACATTCAACTTTTTTTTGTCATGGCTAAAGGTCAATCCTAGGTTCTTTTTACCTGATGCTCCCAGTTATAGCAACCTTAATTTAATTAACGGATCCTATTCTCTCTATAATCAATGGAACGTTTGTACGTGTTCTCTTCTAACCTATTGTACTACCTTTGACCGTCCATAGATCTAAATAAACTGTTTTGATAAAATTGTATATTTATCTTATGCTTAATCCTTCCCCTCCTTTAATTATGTTTGTAAAAGTATTCGTCATTTGTACTATTCCATAGTAGAAGCTATTATACATTTTTAATAGCACTACAGCTTATCAATGATTCATTCTTTCGTATCTCAAATAGCTGTGGAGATATGATCCAAATTGTATGTTTCTGCCACCTCAAAGTAATTTTTACGGTAAAGCGAGAGAATATAAAGTACCCTCAAAGTAATTTTCACGGTAAAGTAAGAGAATGTAACGTACCCTCAAAGTAATTTTCATGGAAAAGTGAGAGTTGCCCCCCTTTTTTTTTTTGTAGTGTCAAACAGTACCTAGATACAAATCTTATTAAAGATAGTTTTAGTGGATTTAAAAAAACACATTTTTTCTCTTTTTACTCCTTAGTGCTTCTAAGTGCTCCTTACCCTTAATTCTAAGGTTATGCGTCTAATTACAAAAATATCCTTGGGGTAATCTCAAGAAGCGGATTTACACTATAGGCCCATTAGGCACGGGCCTAGAGGCGGTGGCTTTAGGGGGTGGTATATTTTGGATAGCATTATTTTTATATTTTGATTTTAATAATTACGTTTAAAAATTATTGACTAACATTATTGAAATATTTCAGGTTAAAGTCAGAACGACAATATTTCCTTTAAATAACTGTACTTTGCAATCACTTTGTAACTGACGTCAGTCTCCCCTTCTTCATAATGTTAGCTCAAGCTACTCTAGGGTATGCACATGCCAGATTATCTTTTATAGACATCTTTTCTCGAATACTAACTTCCGCGCACTCCCCCTCCTCCAACACCTATTTCCACTGAAACTTCCTAAGGCTACTGAAAAAAAAAAATGGCCAAAGGGGAAAGGGGGCGCATATTATAATGGTGCCCAGGGGCACAAAAATATTAAATTCGCCACTGGTAATCTCATAAAAACCCTAGATTCAATATTTTAGCCCGATCGGTAAAATGGATTCGGGTCTAGGCCAAGATACAGACACAGACAGTCGACATTGCAAAAACATTTTTGATTCGAGATCGATTTTTTTTTTGATGATCATAATATAGGGGCCGAGAGAAAGTAAGAAGAAAGCATTGTTACGACTCTACTGGATTCACTCCCAGTTTTATTAAAATCCATGATAGAGCTTTATGTTTACTCCACTAACACTTGGTTCCTATCCTTTTTAAGTGATACCATTCATCCCGACTGTGCGGAGTTTCGCCCCTTAAGACCGCTTCACACAGAGAGCTAAGCTACAGTAGCCCCATGGCTTCTTTGGTGCTGACTGACAGCTCATAGCTGACAGTTGACAGCTTTAAAAAGTCACCAGACCGAATTACGTATCCCTACGCCGAACCAGATGATCTTCAAAAACGTGTGTTTAGCATCTGTCACTTTTGACAGTCAAAATTTAGGTATATACTTAAATGTTGACTGTCAGAAGTCAGCTGTGGGTTGTCAGTCAGCACCAAAGAAGCCATGGGGCTACTGTATACCTTGCTACGCCACACTGTTTTTTTCTGGTTGCTGGCCGGGCTATTTTTCCATCTCCCATCTTGAGCCATCTTACGTTGCGCATGCGCCTACTCAACTTGGGCTCCGTGTTGAAAAGACGCAGTGCTAGTTTGGTGAAAATAACTAAAGAAGTGTTGAAGTTTTCTTTTCAGTTTATTTCACGTTTATTTGAGTAATATTCTATTTAGATTTTACATTTAATAAATGTTATTATACCAAAGTAGAAGCGTAAGCTGGACAAATCATACCTCAACCTTCTAAAAAAAAATTCATCTTTCACAACAGCTACTAGCAGCAGCAACTTTTCTTCCTCAGTGCTATAACCTGAACCCAAAAAAGACATTTTGGAGAACGCCATCATAACAAAACTTCACTGGAGCAAAGCATAAAGAATCAACACTGAATTCTGGAATGAAAAGAGGGACCATTGCTTAGGTTAGCATTCTGTGTGTATCAGCCTTCAAGTATAAGATTTTCACATTGTCATTTTTTATGAAAATTGCTTAATGAAGGACTCCTTGACTAATACAGACAAATTTAAGATCGTGTATATCAAGGAGATTTGGATATTTAAATAATCTGGAATGCTATTGGATGTTTCCTTCATGCTACCCACTCCATCAAATGAACACACGACAAAATTTGAAATTTGATTTACTAGTTTGTTAAGCTCTGACTAAAGAAATTCATACAATACGTTACCGCTATAATCATCTATTATTATTATTATTATTATTATTATTATTATTATTATTATTTAGCACCGCGTCTTACTACCCGTTCGGGTTATACGTTTATCTACTACTATTGATTGCAGCAAACTTTAGTTCACTTTAGCATTATTCACAAAACTAACACAATGCGCTAACTAACTGATCCATTATGCCCACATCTAAACACCATCGCACTATAAACAACTGATTCTCGAAAATTTCTCAAAATTAAATTTTGATCCAATAACTTTTTTATTTTAATATTATAACTTTTAGATAAAAACAAATCCAGTGAATTTCTCTTCTAACAATACAACGCACAATTTTTCTTTGGGAAGGAATATCGGGAGTGGGGACACTTCTTCCCCTCAAACTTGTACAGGAAGGGGAAAACATCATGGTTTCAAATTTGTGAGAGTATATTATGGAGCAAGAGATTTTATTACGTTCCCCTAAAGAAAACCACGTCCCAAACCGAACACAAATTGTTATAGTGTATCTGCTGCTGGCCCCCTTGGAAACCCATAAGTCCATTCTGGCCAGGCCGACGCTGGGAATCGTAAATTAGATCCTGGTTCGAATCCTTAAGAGTTCTAACTTAATACTTTACGGGGTGTTAAACAGGTGAGTTGTTAGCAAATCAACCCGACACCTTAGCATAATCGATAGGGTGACTTCTTACTTACCTAAAAGGTCTGGGTTCGATTACCGGTAGGCTATAGCTGAAATTATATCCAAATGGATTTTAACACCTGTGATCACACGATGGATTTTAGGCGTCAGGCTAGCAACATACCTGATCACCGGTGATGATACATAAGTAAATAAGAGGTTCGATTTCGAACCATGGAGGATTTTTATAATAGAAATAGCTTGTATAACTATTATATAATCTAAATTTCATAATAAGGGCCTATTATAAAATATTAAATTTTGCAGAGCAAATTTAAAAAAAAGATTACTTAATAACAACAATAATAATAAATCATATTATTATTATTTCCTTTATTATAGCGCTGGCCAACGGTCGGGAAACCTATGACAGGCCAGCAGTGAAAAGTACACAAGTACCTTACAAGCATGTATAATAACAAAATAAAATAATCGATAATAGTTAAATAATGATACATACTGATGAACAATTACAAAAAATAGGACATCTTAATGATAAAAATAGTTATTAAATAGCTTGAGAGTAGTAAAAGTATAAGTATTTAAAAAACAGAAACAGCAAGCAAACAAACAAATAAAACAGAATAATGTGAATTTAAATTTTTGAGGGAGAACCTCTACAGGATAAATTAGTCATAATAGAATTCCTTAAATAATTATCTGAGTTTGCTTTTCTTGAGTTGTTGAGAGAAAATAATTTTGGATTAAGAGAGGTCCGAGAAGGAACATGAATAACTACACGATCAAGGGCGAATTGCAATTAATTTTGCTATTGAGAATATTAAAAACAAAAAGGGCTTCACAATCAAGTCTACGTGAGTAGAGAGTTTGAAGCCCTAAGAGGTTTCGAATTCTTTCATAATAATAATAATAATAATAAATCTAGTTAGTCAAAAATTTATCAAAGCATGCAGTGACAAATTTTCTTTGAACTTTTTCCAACCTGAGAGTCAGTTGAGGCAATGAAATTCCCAGCAATAGTAGCATATTTTAGCTTAGATCTAACAAGGGCATAGTAAAAACATTAAAAAAAAACAGTCAACCTTCTTAAATGATGAGGTAATAAATTTAATAAGACTTAGTAATTTCAATGATTGGGATAATATATGGTCAACATGATAGTGGAAGTAGAGTTTATTGTCCAGGAGAAAACCTAGTTGATTAATATGGGGCAGAGAACTATGTTATAATGTATTATTTTCTCGAATACTTGATAGATAGAGTATTTAATAGATAAATAGTTATAAAATTACAAACATTTGTTTTTTACCCTTTTTTTATAAATAGATATGAAAACAGATTGTTTTCCTAATGAAGGGAAAAGTTTCATTTGACAAACTAATGTTAAAGATATGGGGCAACAAAGGTCTGAAAATTTTGGCAGAGCCTTTAATAATAGAGCTTGGAATTCCATCTGGTCCGAAACATCTAGAAGAACTCAACTTTTTGATATTATTACAGCCTCCAAGGGTGTAATGTGGCATGGATACAGGGACACGCTAGTTTCAAAAACGGGGCAGGGTAATACAGGTAAGATAATAATAATTTAATATTACTTTATTCTACATTCACGTTCAAGACACGCAGTACCATACTAGTCACAGCTCCAAGGCCAGAGCTCACACTATACTTGGTTGTTGGAATGTGGTGCCAGCCCTTTGTCTTGACAAACACTAGAGGAGGGGGTAGTATCCCATCACAACAGTAAGAGTAACACTCCCCCGTACCTGCTTGTTTGCAGTCAGCCTTTGTCGCTACAACAACAACAATAATAATAATTTATTATAATCATAATCTATTATATATAATAATTTATTATTATTATCTTACCTGTCTTACCCTGCCTCGTTATTGAAACTAGCGTGTCCCTGTATCCATGTCACATTTAACCCTTGGAGGGTGTAATGCTATCAAAAAGTTGAGTTCTAGATGTGCCGGGCCAGATGAAATTACAAGCTATATTGTTAAAGGCTGTGCCAACATGTTTAGCGCTTTATTGGTGACCTGGTGGTCTAGGGGTAAGGTGTCAGACTTCTATGCTGGAGGCCGGGGTTCAATCCTCAGTCCCGGCAAAGATTTATCTGATTACCAAACCCTTCCTTCACCTTTGACAAGACATCTTGTGAATGTGGGGAATGCCAGGTCTCCACCGTGGTTCGTATTCCACGTTAAACTGTAGGTCCTCCATTTCATCTCACAATCACCTTACCATTACACATGAGCGTAAGTGTGTATAAACCGTATGGGTAGTAAGACGCGGTGCTAATAATAATAATAATAATTTAGCGCTTTATTAGCCCATATCTTTAACATTAGCCTGTCAACTGAAACTTTTCCCCTTATATGGAAACAATCTGTTGTCGTACCTATTTATAAAACAATAATATAATAATTAAATACCATTAATATTATTATTAAAGCTATTCAAGGACTCTCCTATCATTAATTTACCTATTAAATGTTCTACCTCAAATATTTAAAGTTACATTATACTGCTTTTTTTTTGTTTTTAATTTTTTAATTGATGTCAATGCTTTTCGAATGCTTTTGCTTTTACTAGTATTTACTTTATTTTTTTATTATTTTACAGTGGTTATTATTCTTTTACTATCTTTACTATCTGTATGTATAATTACTTAGTTATGATTGTTTATTTTATTTTATTTTATTATATAACTATGCTCACGTGTCAGGCAGGTACTTATGTACTTTTCCCTTCAGTGCTGGTCTGTTATTATAGGTCGTGTGACAGTGGGTGAGCAATATAACGAAGAAAATTAAAATTGAAATTATTATTAATATTATTAATGATTCTATAGGTAATGATAATAATCAAAAGTGACAATTAAAAATCATATGACTTTACGTATTGATACATAAAAATAGATCTGATTACATTTTTAACTTCCTATGAAAATTGGATTTAAGATGTGCGCCAGCTTGCTTTATTTTGATTTAGGAGTCCATGATTTGGTTGTGGTTCCCCCTTAATCTGATTTTCCATCCTCTCTCCAGTCTAGTCTTCGTTCTTAGAACTCACCCTGATCATACTAAAATGTACCAATAAAACAAAACAGAATACGTATCCTGATATTTCAATGAGTGTGTTGGAATGAGCAACAATGTCGTATTTCATTCATGAACCTCTTTAAATCATTTTCTATTTAGGAAATAAATTATATCAATCGTTTGAAATAAGAATTAAAAAATCAATGCTCAAAATTTAAAAAAATCAAATTTTGTGCTATATGAGAGCGTGTATATATATATATATCTTAATTTGTTAATTATAATTTATATTCAATTAGACTTAACCAATTACAAACACTTTTTCTAATATCCTGTAGTTTCTAAGAAACACAGGAATACAGCTGTGTTTGTTTTATTTATTCAACAGAGTATTCAGTTGTTCCTTGCTACAAAATTATTGTTTACAATTTACATAATGAAAGCAATCCGTTTGTTCGGAATGGGTAGTAGAGCACTTGCGCTGGAGAAGCCCTATTTGGTTGACTGTGGTAGGGAATGTAAGGGGAGATAAAACAAGTGTTTTTGCGACGATGTGGCACTGTCACACTCTGTTTAGCAAACCATTGTTACAGTTTTAAGTGAACAGTTTAATTCTAGTAGTTAGTAGAAGTGTCTGTGTACGTTTCATGGTGATAAAACTTAATCTCCTTCGCTTGTATTATCCTATACACAAGGTTTAAGTAGGTCATGTAGGGTTGAGGGTTGACCTATTTTCACTGATGAGAAGTGGGATGGAAGCCAGGTTGACATAAGTCATCTAGTACAGCACAGTTATAATCTTTTAGCCAAAGAGTATTGATTATTTATTTTGTAGTAGACATGGCTTTCGTTATGGTGAAATGTTGTTTTGATTCCGAGATACCTTTACCTGATTTCGTGGAGTCTGTGATTCAGAAATGCACAGACCCGGGATGTAAGTATGATTTATATATGTTTTAATCCACAGCACTATATAAATAAGAAATGCGTTCGATTATGTACAATCCAACAAATTATGTGTTAGTGTAAAGAAATGTCAGTTTAGTGATAAATGTAGCATGTTGGCTGCACTGCAAATTAAAGAACTGCCCATCCCATTCAATATATGAAGTGAACAGCTGATTTTTATGTTGCGCCAATGATTGTGTTTTGACAATGATGTTTTAAAGAAAATCCTTTACAGATAAAAGTCCTGAATCAAGATTTATTGGTTAACAGTGATAATTTGTTACTTTTGGGAAAGTTTGAATACAAAATGTGCACAGGTAAACCTCTCCTTTTAATACACCGGGGAAGTTAAAATATTGGGACTTGTCTGCCATAAATAAAATTAGGCGGATGAGATTATATATAGTATTTGTATAATGGTTTGTGTTAAATAACATAGTAAAATTATTTATGTTATTATTTGAATATAAATTTTTGGTTATGTATATTAATTGTGTGGTTTTATATGTGACTTAAATGTAAAGGCTATTTCTTAGCAATTATTTGGCTTGCCCATCATTAATTGAATCCCATTTATGTTTACATATTTCTATTCAAAATATTCCAACATATTAACGTCAATATTTATTATTCCTTAAAGCACAAAATGCATCGGTGGATAGTCATCTATATCTATATGAATATTGCATTAATACTTTTTTTTTAAGCCATAGCAGAGTTGTGCCAACCAACAGTAGCAAATGTAGCTACTTGTTTATACTCTTTTTAATATAATGTATTTTTAGTAGTAATCATATTTGTTATAATTACTAGGTTGTTGTGGATGTTGCTCAGCACTTCGCCCCCGTTACAAGCGGCTCGTGGACAACATATTTCCAGTCAATCCGCAGGTCTGTTTTGAGTAGGCCTTCACTTTATGAAACTACAACCGTAGCAGTCTGACACATTGGCTCAGTTAGTAGTGTGTCTCGCCTTTTTAGCTAAGGGCTCTGGGTTCAATTCCTGGCAAGACCGAAAAATTTATCATTTGTGAAATGTGGGTTTCCTCTTTTCATACTGATGATGAGTTAATGGTCTAGAGCGGAGTGCTGTGTCTAGTCTTAATTTAAGTTAGGCCTAGTTTATAAGTAATATGCTAATGTAATCTAGTTTATAAATAATATGTTAATACAATTTGTTATTCAAAAAGAACACGTTAAATAGGTAACTCAAATAAAATACTTTTCAAGTGCAAAAATTAAGTCAGAAGCTCTAGGATTTAACACATGATCAATCTCTCAATAAACCTTACTGCCAATGGCGGGGAGCATGGGCTTTTGAATCCTGGCCAGTTGAACTGAGGAGGGGTTTTCCATTCTCCCTCCACACAAATGTGGTTACACTTCCTTTAGATCCAACCTTCCTCATTCCTAACACATTAGTGTAACTAGTAGCTACAAATTTGTCCAACCCCAACAGATAGTAAAACCCAGTGCTAAAAAATACTTGGTGGTAGTTAAACTACACATTGACATGATAATGATATTTTTTCTGTAAAGAGAGTAGTAATGTAGGCTCTTAGAAGATGATTTGGATACAATGTATGTTCAATAAACTATTGTTAAACATTCCTTTAGGCCCACCCTAACTTGCTTGTTGTACTGGTATGCATAATTGTAAGACATAATGATTTTATTTGCTACTTCAAAAGGGGTGATCTACAATAAACTGTATGGAGAATTAATTTCATCTTTAGTAATTACAAAGGATAGTAAAAAGCAATAAATTTGCAATTCTGTTTTAAATTTTTTAGAAGCTTAAATGAGAGACATAACCTCAATTTCATACAACTGTTGTTATGAAACGCAGCCACGATTATTGTTTACAAGCCATAATAGGTATTTTTCTTCAAACATTACGAGAACATTTTGGCTTTCCAAAAGGAAGTAGGTAGTTAAATTGCCAAGAAATTAGGAAAATGTTATGCTTGTATTTTCAAGTAAGCACAAGATTTAAACTTAGGCCTATCAATATTATTATTATTATTAGCACCGCGTCTTACTACCCGTTCGGGTTATACGCACTTACACTAATGTGTAATGGTAGGGTGATTGTGAGATTAAATGGAGGACCTACAGTTTAACGTGGAATCCGAACCACGGTGGAGGCCTGGCATTCCCCACATTCACAAGATGTCTTGTCAGAGGTGAAGGAAGGGTTTGGTAATCAGATAAATCTATGCCTGGACCGAGGATTGAACCCCGGCCGCCAGCATAAAAGTCTGACACCTTACCCCTAGAACGCCAGGTCACCAGGCCTATCAATAAAACACTTTTTTTTTGTTGAAAAAATTCTAAATTAACTGTTGATTAATTTTTAAAATGTGTAGGCCCTATTTAAAAATCAAATGTTTACCAAACAATTTTTTCTACAATTAGTTTCTTAAGCATTTATCAAACAAAGGTAAATTTGATTCTGTAAGCAACATTAACTGGTCAAGTATGCCTACAATTTCCTTTAATTTTTGTTTAACTTAACATTGCTATAGGCACATAAGACAATATACTAAGACTTACTCAATTCATAATTTAGAAAATATTTGCTCTCATCACCTTTTTCATATTCTTGTTAGCCTAATCTACTGAAGTGCTTGAACCTCAAAGGAAGCATACATTTCCGTCAACAAAAATCTATCATTATGATGAGGGATATTTTTTTATTCCATTTATAAAAATTTTTAGATTGTTTTCACATTAATCAAAATCTTACATACACCCTAGCTATATTTAAGCCTAGTAAATAAACTCGATTATCAAATACACAACGAAAACTTATTAAAACAATAACTACAAAATGGCCAGCTTGAAAAACATTGATACTAAAACATCTATTTTATTTAATCATTATAACCTATACTCCGTTATGTGTTTATGATAAAAAGAATTAAGCCAAACTCGATTAATCTAACCTTCCAAATCTATTAAAATTCAATTAAAAGAAAATTGGGAATGGATTAATTTATTTAGAGGCTAGTTATTTCCATGCAAAGTTTTCATGGGTTAATATTCTAGCAAGAAGCTGTAACCAAGATGCTGTGAATCTGATAGAGACTTTAAATCGTCTTAGAAAACAATTATTTAATCATTCAATCAAACTATCTTAATGGCTGAAATTTTTTTGGATCCAATGTAATTAGTAATGCTGCTAGGTAACTTTTTTTTTCAAAGATATAATTTTGCAAAAGAAACTATAGGGGTTCTCCACACAAATTGACAGTTTTTCGCTATTTACAATTATGTGTTTATTGTTATTATTTTGTTTCAGGATGGACTGGTCAAGAACAACATGGAAAAGTTGACATTTTATTCACTATCCTCTCCAGAGAAGCTGGATCGAATAGGGGAGTATTTGTTTCAAAGAGCGAGCAGGGATATCAACAGGCGACGAAATGGGCGAGTCTAAATAATCTCAATTATTTATTTTTGTATGCATAAACTATCTACATTCAACTAGACTCTAACAAGCAGGGTTTGGCGGTTACAATAGTTTGTTTTCTGGACTTGGTCTTAGCCGATGAGAAAGGTTTGATTTCAACTGGCTAGAGATTTTCTAATCTATCTTATATCTTCAAGTGAATACTGATGTATTGCCTTAAAACTCATTCTCCTTTCATGGAATGTCCCCATAACTTTAATTAGGTTCAAACGGTAAAATCATACTAAAAATTCCTTTTACATTCCAAACGATAGTGCACCCACTGCAGTAGAGGTGTTACCTGACATCTAGCAGTTCAAGGGTTTTTATTGCAAACATTGACTCAAAGTACCTATTTGGAAATAATTATTATTTGCTTAGTAATACTATACTATAAATAAAAAATGTTATAAAATGAGTCTTAATAATAACTATAACTAATGAATATAATAGCTTGGCTATTTAATCCATTATGGTATGATCATTCGTATAGTTTTCATTGTACCAGTGGAAGTACAAAGCCCTTCCGAGTCGAAAGTGGCTGTGTTATCTGATAGCTTGTGATCTTAGTTGATCACTCGTATAGTAGCTGACTATTTCCACACGTCCAGATTAGACTTTGCCTTAAAAATAAGTGAAGAATGGCCCTCGGTATGTGACAACACTTGGATAGCTCAGTGGTTAGAGCATTGGCAGACTAAGTCAAAGGTCCCAAGTTCTATTCCAGTGTCCAGGTCTCATTTTTCAATTTGAAAATATTATATTTAGCTGCGGCTATAACCGTAATTACAATTAAAATAACTTGAGACTATTTAATTGAGTCTAATAATACTTCCCTTGGGATCATTATAGAATTTGCATTTTAGTAACTTATTGAAAGAACAAAATATATCAAGAAAACTATTATGTTTTTTGTTTTGTGGTTGTGGCTACAAGAGATATTATAGTGCATGAAATATAAATTGAAAAGGAAAATATTCACACTTGTATCTTGTTATAATGTACCACCAAAATAAATATTTTTTATGGCCGTACATAATATTAGTTTCAAAATAAAACATTTTTATTCTGTAAAGAGTGCATATACACAAGCGAAGATGGTTTTTATGACATCATCAACCACTCTTGTTTCAAATGGTCTGCCATCTTGATTTCAGAAGAGCATGCCACGTTTTTTACACTCTAATTTGAAAACATTTTTTAAGTGGATCACACAAAAAAGAAACATCCAAACAGGGATTTTCATAAGTTTGTGTTTCAATAATGTAAAAATGCTTAATAATTTAAAACAAATTGTTTGTGTTTATGTTCTGACTGCCAAAAATAGCAACAAATCAACACGTGGTCTTGCAGATTATTTGGTTTGGGGAATGGATATGTGGTAACTTTTCCTAGCTGTCAGATACCACCTTTCCTGCCATGGATGGTCTATGTTTACAAATATCATGTTGTGTGTCCAGGTTTGTAGTGATTGCAATGGAGGCCATGGACCAGTTATTAGTGGCGTGCCATGCTCAGACACTCAACCTATTTGTTGAAAGCTTTCTAAAAATGATTCAGAAGCTATTGGAGTCATCAGATCCACAGCTCCAAATTCTGGCCACTCAGTCGGTAATAATACTAAGGTTATCAAAGATAAAGTATCATTTGTTTTCAAATATTTTGATTTTTAATCAATAGGTACTAACCAATATGTTCATAAGCAAGTTTATTTATTATTAGAGTTGGGTCATATCCACAATTTTATGAATCAGAATCTCTGATTTACCTTAAAATCCCAAATTTGAATCGGAATCTTGGAAGAAATTATGAACATAAATATAAATATATAATAGAATAATAGAAAATACAAACATAACTAAATGTCAATATTCTTTCTTATGATCCATTCATTATAACGTTAATACATAAGTGTTAAATTACTGTTCTGGGGCCTGGTTGTTAAGTTCATCGTATAATTATTTTTGAATATCCAGTAAGCAATATTAAAGCTCTAAAACAAATTTCACTTGGAAAATTAAACATTTTTTTAAAAGGATTTGAGCTTCAAATAAAACAAATTCTTGAATCTTTGAATCTTTAATATCCTTAAGGATTCAAGGTCCCATTCCTGTTTGCTTTGCTTTCTAACTTTTGTTTATTCTGTCCACAGTTTGTCAGGTTTGCAAACATTGAAGAAGACACACCCTCTTACCATCGCCGCTATGATTTCTTTGTGTCAAAGTTTTCTTCAATGTGCCATAATGACAACAGTAATATAGATCTGAGGGATAAAATAAGAATGGCGGGGATCAATGGACTACAAGTAAGTATTGTGTCACCTGATTGTTTGAATACCTTCACTAGTGGTCACACTGTCTAAGGTGTCATCCTTGCTGTAAACTGTATTTCATGAGGGCAGAGCTAGGTTGCACTAGTTTTGGTTTTTAACATTTATTTTATCACAGGGCTCTTCCTAACCCTTCTTCACTTTAATGCATGTTCATTTTTAACTAAATTATCTTTTCAATCCTTACCCCTTAGAATGTTGTTAATAACCTTGGTACTGTCTGTACATGCTAATACAAAAAAAATATAAAGTATAAAATAAATATGGTTTTTTAAACATAAACTTGTTTATGTGATTCACTTGGTAAAAGTGTGTACTATTTATTAACACTTAGTTTTGTTGATACCTTTTTTGATATCACAGTGAAATCTCTTAATAGCACACACCTTCCGGTATAAAAAAAGTCTGTTACTAAGAAGTGTCTGTTATTTGGAAAAAAATAATTTTGTTAAGTCGTTCTTCTTGAACACAGTTTAATATTTATGAACCTATATAATGTGAATATTAACTAAAACTGTCTTAATTATTTATCATAGATTACTGTACATATTGCATAGTATATATATAACAATATACAATTAAATGTGAACAGTAGACCTGTACTGTATACATGGGTATGAGCATGAGCACAAACAACTCTTGGAACATCCCTCTTCATATGGCTCGGTAGAGGTGGGAGCTACAACCTTGAAGTCTCATTGTTAATTCTACGTAGGCTATTTTAGAAACATTACCTAGAGGGAGAAAGCAGGACTGCTTATACTTCACACGAGACAGTGGCATTCCTGACATTCCTACGTTAAAATACTATAAATGGACTGATATTTTCAATCAGAGATTTTTATGTATAAATATGCGTATCTGTAGTTCTATATTTTCATAATTGAGAAAGTTCGCCAGTGGGAAGTTTGTTTCACCGTACGAACCCATGTTATTTTGCTGGGGAAATTTAAACTTTTCGCTCTAAAGAAGAATCCATTATTCAGAGGTGTTGATTAAGTGAGATTTCACTGTACTCAAAACTTGAATTTTGATGTTCACGATGTGAAGCGCAGCAGCCACCTGTCCCTGGTCAACACAGGTATTTAGAAAAAAGCATACAACATTCATAGGAATAGACAATTCACAATGTCTGCCTTGTCAATAAAATTTCCTAACATTTCACGGTATTTATTGCATGAAGTTTAGACAGAACACCAGCACTACAAAAGAAAAAAGCTGTTTAATTTGGACTCCCAAAATGCCCACAGACGATAACAATAATAAACTCATGGGATAAGGGTTGGCATTTTTGCAATGGTACGAAGAAGGAGACATATCTTTGAATAGGTGAGGAAAGATGGGTTCACCATGTGACACCATAACGAAAGTAACAATCAATGCATTAGTAGCATATGGGCTCTCCTAAATGCAAGAAATTCAAGCAGACTCTTGTCCACCTGAAAAATCATGTTGTTGTTAATTTGTCCTACAATTGTAAAAAGTTTGAACCAACAATAAGGTGTATTAAATCTATAAAACAAATTACAATATAATTAAAAAAAATTTTTTTTTTAAATTATCGAGTCTCAAATCTTGAATATTCTCAAGAATCTGAGGTGTTTGAAAACCTGGACATGGTCTGAATTTTATTTGATTCAGCTATAGGGACTGATCCTGTGAACTTTCATGTATCAGTTTGTAATACACATAAATTAAAATTATCAATGAATTATTTAATGCTAGAGGGTAGGCCTTGACACCCCGTTCCTCTCCCTCATTCTTTTACTCCCTTCCCCCACATTCCTTTGCCTCCTCTACATGTCATTCAATACTACATTTACACTTTTTAATGGTCAAATGGTCTAAGGCGTAACTCTCTAGATAGACTGGACTGCCGATTATGGGAAGATAAATATTCGAATCCCGGCTAGATGTACTTAGGGTGGTTATTCCTAATTTTTTTCCCTACACTATTTGGGTACACCTCCTCTAAATTTAACCTTGTCTATCCTTAACATGTTACATAATTATTACATATGTTTATAACCTGAATGTGTAGGAGGAGACGGTGAAAAAAACCATTTAATAAAAGTAAAAATGCATTTTTTTAAGACAGTATATTTAAAAAATGCTATTAATGATTTGTATTACCAAATAATAATTATTGTAGTCATGTAAGCAACCATCTGAGTCATACAGTTGTTTGGGGTATTGTGTTTCAGCTGAAGCTGACTATTTTATTATGTAACATCACAATTTATATTATACTCGACCACAAACCAAACTTGTTTTTCCTCCAACATTGCTAAAGGTGTGAGTGAGTACTCTAGCCTTCCAAAACTCCTCTTTTACACACACCCTATATCTCCTAAAAATGTAATTCTAAATACATGTCTCAGTGAACAACAACAACAACAAGATTTGCTTACCAAATTAGCAAATTCTAAAAACATTACCATATCATCACAAAATTAAATCTCTCAACATAGGAATATTCTCTGATAAGTATCGTGAAATAATTTATTTTCTTTATTTCAGGGTGTAGTGAGGAAAACAGTGTCAGATGATTTGGTAGAGAATATATGGGAACCAGTGCACATGGACAAGATTGTACCATCACTACTGTACAATATGCAGAACTCCAGGTAATATCACAAGATAAAGAACTCCAGTTTAATATTTTCTTGTTTTGCCTTGTTGCTTCTTAAAAACTGCATTGCTTTTTTTTTAAACCTTAACACTCTTTTTATATTAAACTGTCACAGTCTACCTGATTTGTTAATACAGGAACAGAGTATGTATATTTTAGTGGGATTTATATTCAAACATTTTGTGTATACTATACGGTGACCTGGCAGTCTAGGGGTAAGGTGTCGGACTTCTGTGCTGGGGGTCCGGGGTCCAATCCTCAGTCCCAGCAAAAATTTATCTAATTGCCAAAATCTTCCTTCACCTCCTACAAGACTTGTATTAATCACAACTTGTGAATGTGTGGAATGCCAGGCCTCCACCGTTGGTTCAGATTCCACGTTAAACTGTAGGTCCTCCATTTCATCTCACAATCACCCTACCATTACACATTAGCGTAAGTGTTTATAACCTGAACGGGTAGTAAGACGCAGTGCTAATAATGTGTATATTATTCTAAAAGAAAGATTCTTTAAGCCTTGAATGACACTAACAAAATTAATTAGCATTGTTTGCAAGTCTCTTTTTATAACCAGTCACTACTAATTAGTTCAATTTATGTAAGGTGATTCAGTCTCACGTTGGTCTCTTGCTAGTTTTGTCGACTTATTTTTTTCTGATGTCATTCACTGTGTTATGTTGTAGCTATTTAGCGAGAGCATCATCTAATGGTTAGGGATAATATCAACAAATCTCTCATTGGTAAGTTATTGAGCACTTTAATGTGCGTGAAGTGGCATTGCTCATGCTCACATCCTGGCTGGGATTATTGAATACAATTTTTTACATGTGATTTTCATTGGGACTATCTCTATAAATATTTCAAAGGGGTATAATGTAAAATGCTTAATTTATTGAGCACAGATTCTGATATTTAAAAATAGTATTTCATTCTTGTTTTGAAATATTGTAGAGTTTAATAATAAAATGATTGCATTAGATATTAGTTAGTTGAATCTCAAATTATATTGTATTTGATTTGTTAAATATCCTGGCATAAACATTTCATCTGAGATTTAAATATCTTAATAAATATGATTTGGAATTTAATTACCAAGATGTTTGTTGTAACAAGTTAAATAATAGCAGGGTATATGAAATAATTATCTTGGTGGTTAGAAAATGAATTCAGGACATGTGGAATATGTGGAGTTGGCTTACACAACTGTGAACACTTAACAATATTTTGTGACTGTAGTGATTTTGTTTTTCCACCCCATATTTTATGAGAAACCCTTTATATAAATCATTTTACAGATGTCTTTATTCACTTTTAAACTCAACCCCATAATGTGAGGTCGGTGAGAGAAGAGGGAATATAAATATTTTCATTGCTTTGTATTATTATCAAGTCAAACAAGATTAGCTGCCCACATGCTAACAAGCAGTATTTTGTAACCCCTGTTGATACAAAGTTTTTGTAAATCGTAATTTATCTTGCGAGACTTTAAAAGTTTTATTATTATTGCATCTTACTACCTATCGGGCTATACACTAATGTACTACTTGTGCTAATGGTTAGAGATGAGGAAGGCTAAATCTAGAGGAAGTGCACCCCATTTGCGTGTATAGAGAGTGGAAAAAGCGCCTTTGACCATGGAGCCATCAAAGCGGGTTTTAAAATAGTTGCCAACCCCTAAGCATAAATTCATCTGATTGGGGATGTTCCCAAAGGCTGTTGAAATACATGGTTGAAGAAACATCTAGATTGACTCCCAGGTCATACAACACATGGATGTGTAACATTTATTAATCATCTTAAACTTTGTCATCACTTCAAAACATTGTATAGAAAGATAACCATCAATTCACCATTATAATTTATAATGTGTAATATAGAAGATGTTGCCACGACTTGGGTGGCCTAACCCCATGTACAATATACATATTATTATTAGGTCTGGGCTGATAAACCCTTTTGCAGATATTGCTGATACCGATATTTTGTTGCCAATATTACAGGTAACCTATGCCATTCTTTTTTCCAATATTACATAGCTAGTCACTTCAGCCAATGGAAAAAATAGGGGTATATAAAATATAAATAACTCAAATACTAAACAAAAACTCTTTAAATAGAAAGCAAAATGCTGTGTGCATGCACAGACTTCGGCTTGTACTAAAATATGTAGGTGATATTCCATATTAGGTTGGTGTACAACTTGTATTCATTAAAACTAAATTACGTATAGCCATAATATGATGTACTTTTTATAATTTTCTTTATAAATCTACAACAAAATCATACTGATTCACCAAATATTGTTTTTGATAGTGTTTAACTTTGTTACTTAAGGAAATCTTTTATCTCTAATATATTTATTAAGTATTTCATAGTTTGAAATAAACCCTTAGGTAAATAAAATTGAATGTAAGACAACACATTGTCATTAGATTCATGACTCTTGTTTATTTATCTAAATTACATAAATGTGCTCTTGTACTAAAGTGTATATTTGCTCTAGATATCATGTGAATGAGGCGCACACCCCTGAGCCAATCCATGAGGAGAGAACTGACCCCCCAACTTTGGCAGAGACTTGCATGAGGGAATTGGTTGGAAGGGCTTCGTTTGGCCATATCCGCTCTGTGCTCAAGCCAGTCCTCAGGTCACTTTCAATTCATATGTTATTTTACTTATTTAGAACTAGACATTGGCTTTTTTTACTTATCATCATCATCAACTGTTTTCAGCATGGGGCTTGGTCACTTTAGTACCTCCATTTCCCTCTGTCCTTTCACCATTCTTTCTCCCTTATTCATATTCATTTTTATCATTTACTTGAATATTTGTGGTTATCTGCTCCTCCCATCTCTTCCTTTGTCTTCCTGGTAGTTTCCCTCCAAACTTCTTCACTCATTCTCTTTGGAATCCCTCTGACAAGACGTGTATTAATCACAAATTGTGAATGCGTGGAATGCCGGGCCTCCACCGTGGTTCGGATCCCATGTTAAACTGTAGGTCCTTCATTTCATCTCACAATCACTCTACCATTACACATTAGCGTAAGTGTCTATACCCGAATGGCTAGTAAGACGCGGTGCTAATAATAATAATAATCATCTTTGGAATCCTTTTCTTTTCATCCTCAAACCCTTCCTTCACCTCTGACAAGACATCTTGGGAATGTGGGGAATGCCAGGCCTCCGCCGTGGTTCGGATTCCACGTTAAACTGTAGGTCCTTCATTTTATCTCACAATCACCCTACCATTACACATTAGCGTAAGTGCGTATAACCCGAACGGGTAGTAAGACGCGGTGCTAATAATAATAATTTTCATCCTCGTTACATGTCTGTACCATAACACCCTTGATCCCTTTACTATTTCATTTACCCCTTTATCCCAAATATTGCTTTAAGAGTATTTACATGTAAATTTAGTTAAACTTGTTTAAATATTCAGTCAACGTCTTTGTAAAATCTATATAAAACAATTTTTTTTACATTCATTACTGTTTCCAGCCTGTGACCCAGGTCGGTTTTTTATTAGAGCCATATAGTTTCCACAACTGGCTGGCTAGGCCTGTCATAGCTTCACGTGCCTTATAATCTAACTTAAGTCTAGGACTGGCACAACACCTAATCACCGGCCATTAATTCATCATTGTGAAAGGGTAAACCCACATTTCACCAATGATACATTTTTTTGGCCATACTCGGAATCGAACCTGGGACACTCAGCTTAGTAGACAAACACACTACCAACTAAGTTAAGGTGTCAGATTATATACACAAAATCTAAACCTAAATTAGGAAACTATCATATTTATAATCAGTTTCCTATGTGAGTTTTTATTCAAAACTCTGACAAGACATCTTGTGAATGTGGGGAATGCCAGGTCTCCACCGTGGTTCGGATTCCACGTTAAACTGTAGGTCCTTCATTTTATCTCACAATCACCCTACCATTACACATTAGCGTAAGTGCGTATAACCCGAACGGGTAGTAAGACGCGGTGCTAATAATAATAATTTTCATCCTCGTTACATGTCTGTACCATAACACCCTTGATCCCTTTACTATTTCATTTACCCCTTTATCCCAAATATTGCTTTAAGAGTATTTACATGTAAATTTAGTTAAACTTGTTTAAATATTCAGTCAACGTCTTTGTAAAATCTATATAAAACAATTTTTTTTACATTCATTACTGTTTCCAGCCTGTGACCCAGGTCGGTTTTTTATTAGAGCCATATAGTTTCCACAACTGGCTGGCTAGGCCTGTCATAGCTTCACGTGCCTTATAATCTAACTTAAGTCTAGGACTGGCACAACACCTAATCACCGGCCATTAATTCATCATTGTGAAAGGGTAAACCCACATTTCACCAATGATACATTTTTTTGGCCATACTCGGAATCGAACCTGGGACACTCAGCTTAGTAGACAAACACACTACCAACTAAGTTAAGGTGTCAGATTATATACACAAAATCTAAACCTAAATTAGGAAACTATCATATTTATAATCAGTTTCCTATGTGAGTTTTTATTCAAAACTCTGACAAGACATCTTGTGAATGTGGGGAATGCCAGGTCTCCACCGTGGTTCGGATTCCACGTTAAACTGTAGGTCCTTCATTTCATCTCACAATCACCCTACCATTACACATTAGCGTAAGTGCGTATAACCCGAACGGGTAGTAAGACGCGGTGCTAATAATAATAATAATAATTTATTCAAAAGTGTAAAATGGACTTACGCTTCCTTCATTATCTTTGGTTAATGTTTTACAGACATTTGGATCTTCATGAACTGTGGGTCCCCAACCAATTTGCCATCCATACTTTTAAGATAATTATGTTCTCCATTCAGGTGAGATATATGTTTGCAAGTTTGTACCTATAAATATGTCCCTTAAAAATGCCATTATCAGTATATTTTTTTCAAGATTATGCTGGAATTTAATATTATTTGTCAACTTAATATATCCATTCAGAACTTAGAAATGAATCAAAATATAACTTTACAGATTCCCTAAAATTGTTAATATTTGGATGTTTGGTTGGTTGAAAAGTTAAATAGGTAGTTCATGATAATAGTTTAATAAACTTCATTTTAAAATAGTTGAAACCTGCTTCAGGGGTTGAAAGGTCTAAGGTATCACTCTGGTGTTAGACAGGCCTGCTGATGACAGGGAGGTCAGGGTTTGAATCCTACTTGGGTCTACTGAGGGTGGTTTTTCCTAAATTATTACCCACCCCCCTTCCGTGCAAATGTGGGTATATTACCTTTAAAATGCTTCCTTCCTTAACTCTACCACATTAAAGTAAATATCATACATGTGTCTTAACCTGAACAGATAGTAAGACCCGATGATATGTATTAAAAAAAGTTGAAATCACATAGAAAACCAACTCATCAACCACATCACTTTAGTTAACCTGTTCATAAACACTCATTATTCTTTCATTCAAATTTGTTGACTTTTTGACACTTTTTAATAAATAAAATATGTTGACTAGATTACCAAATATTTTAAAGAAAACCTTTATTACTACTTAAAGGCAACTCCAATCCATCATATGGTGACTTCATCTATGGTAATATTTTAATTTGTTTTGGTGCCTTCATTTGATATGCCATTTTAGTGTATGGCTGCAACTTTATATTAATTAAAAATATATTTTCATTTATTAATTGAAATCTTTCAAATATAGAACCTATTATTTATTAATGTGTAGTGATGATGTACAGTAGGGCCATGCTCATATGGCAGGCTAGGTTTTAGGACTTCAATGCAAACAAAAAATTGCTAGAAAGCAGAATGGTACCTTTTTTTTAACTTTCAAATTTAAAATACTAATAACATGTTTACACTATCATATTTAAAGTGTCTAATAGATAATTTAATGGATTGAAAACAATCTAACAAAACTATCCAATGATCATTCAATAGTTTTCATAATTCAATAATAGATAGTTAAAATTATTTGATGGTGCCCATCACTACTGTAAACAAACTGAATTACCAACATAAACTGGCGCCCAAAGTCATTCACTGCACACATTATGCCAAAAAGAAAAACACCGGAAGAGCAAGACAAGTGCTGTACATAGTGAACATGCAGCTTATATAATCGAAAACCGCTGTAAAGCAGAACCTACTTTATATTGATAACTACATATTCATATATTTGATTTGAAGCAAACTCGAATCAAATATATGAAACGAAGCCGATTGAAAGTTTGAATATATTTTTTAGTTATCTTACGCTTGAAAAAATATTATATTTTGCTTGTTTAAATTACTTAATGCACTAATATTACATGGCAAGTGTTTTATTGCACCATTGTTTGTAATAGTTCATGCTAAGCTGACAAATCACAACTTAAAATTAAATTACTTCAGTTTTTTTTCCATATGAATATTAATTTGTAATGTATAAAAATTCTCAGATTTGCTATAATTGAACATAAATAGAGTATTTTAGCTGTCATTATTTTTTTGTTAAAGCTTGGAAGCCGAAATTTGTTTCGAAGTGAAGTCGAATCTGATTTCTGTTCCAAAGCCAAGTCTAAGTTTTGAAACTTCGCACACCCCTACCGAATTTATATGCAGATTGTTTTAGGTCATACTTTGAATATGACCCGTATCAAATTTTAACAAGGAGACCTAGTTTATTCCCTTTTAGAAGCTTGAAGAATGAATTAGGATTTCTATTGATTAGTCCTTCTGTTTATACATAATACATTCCTGGTGCCAGGATGGTTGTAAGACTAGTGCTGTCCTAGATTGAAATGTTTTAATCCAGGGTTTACATAACTCACCCTTCACACTATGTTTGTTATTTTACAGTCACAATACTCGTATACAGTTGTGGAAACCCTCATGTCTCATCTTGATGATAATTCCAAATCTAGTCCTCAAATACGGACCAGCATTGCTGACGTGCTGTCCAAGATTATTGCCATAGCCGCAGGGGAAAGTGTTGGTGAGTGTACGAGGACTGTCATATGCCCTATAGCCTAACTTAAGACTAGGACAGGCACAACATTCAGTCCCTGGCAGTTGATTTATCAATTTTAAAGGGTAAACTCATATTTTCATCAATGATAAATTTTTTGGCCATGCTAGGAATCAAACCCAAGACCCTTAGTTCAATAAGCAGACACACTACCGACTGAGCCGAGATTTTGGATGGACATTCAACTAAAAGGCTAAAATATTAATTCTTTGGATTGGATAAAAAAAGTAAACTGAAGAATTAAGCAAGATAATTCAAACATATCTTATTAGCCCTTAAACCAGAGCTGTGAAATGACAAGGTGTATTTCCCCATCAATCTTAAATCCTCTTGTTTTATACATAAGTTACATGACTTCACTAGTTTGATAGTTTGATGAAAACAGAAATTTTATTACTCTTTTCTTCAAACACAGGGAATTTGGAAGTATAACCCCCTTCCCTCTCACACAATCGTGCTACATGATGCATAACAACATGGTTGACACTTTCATCGTTTTTCACAAATCTTCCCAATGACATTTGAATGTCGAAAGTTGTAGAAGATTCTAAAACCCTGTCAGATATCTAGCCACTGGATCCCAAGGAGCAATGGAATATTTAAAAAAACCTCTTTTAACTTTATTAATTATTTTATAACCAAATACTACTTCTCAATTATACCTTATTCACTGCACAATACTCATTTATATATTAGGCTTATTTTAACTCAAGTAATATAAATAATTTTGCTATACTTCTCCAAAGTTTTTGTGCCAACTAGGCCTATTTACTTGTATTTTTAAAATATTAATACATATTTTATTATAATTTTTTTTATCAACAGTTGTTATTAGTACAATTCTAGACCTCAACTATTTGAACTAATAACATTTACTTACATTCATCAAATTATGTCTAACCTCTGTTTCATTATTCAAACTTAAACTTTTAATATGTTTTCATGTAATAAAAAAATCAGTTTTATTATCATTTTGGTACATTAAATGTCATCTCAATATATAATGTTTCAAATTATACAACTAATAATTTTTTCACATGCCTCTCAATTTATTGGTAATGTCTACCAATCTTTGTCATATTTGTCAGATTCATTATAAACTTATACTTTTTTTTTACATCAAGTTATATTTATAATTTAGTTTGTTTATAACCTTTTGAATAATAATAATAATAATATATAAAATGTAATTGTTTGTTTCTTCACTGTTCATTTTCCTTTTTATAACCTATTCTTTTATAAATTTATAATCAATATCATTAAAATTGATTTTCTAACCTAATAATTTAAAAAAAATTACGTTGAAGTCCAACTCTTATCTTATATTAATTAAACTACACTCCCCACTATAATTAGGTTATTTTTAGAATGTTTTCTAAAATATTGAATCAATAAATGCATGGTTCCAACGATCCGGAAAGTCAGGGGGAAAAAAAAGCCAGGGAAGCTTGGAAAAAGTTAGGGAAATGACAATTCAAGTCATACTTTTGTTTCTTCAGAAATTGTAAAGCTACAGAGGGAAGGTATTGCCAAAAGTGAGAGTAGTATTAGTGCCTCAAAGAAACCCTAACACTTTTGTTATAAAAGATGATATAACTAAGGTGAAAGTAATTTGGGCTTTGAAAGTTGTTGACAAAAAAAATATTTCAATTCGTGTAATAATTTAAGTACAATTTTTCAGTTGATGTTTCCCGAGTGTTCTATTGCCAGAGTTCTAGTGCCTTTACCCTTGATGGAGACAAGGCTGCATATTTCATTGTGCATGGCTTGGCTCCATTCTTTCAGAACAATTTACTGGACCACCTAAAATTGTGTAACGACTTTGTAATTTTTTTTAAATTTAGTACCGCATCTTACTACCAGTTTGGATTATACGTTGTAATTTGTTTCGATGAAGCGTTGAATATAGTTATTCAAATAGGACAAATGGACATTGCAATCAGATTTTTGGACAAGGAAAATCATAAAGTCGTCAGTCGTTACTTAAACAGTGTGTATTTCGATAGGAACAAAGCTGAAGAATTACTGAAGCATTTCTTAGATGGTATTTCTCCTCTTCCATGCTCAAGTTGATACAAGTGTCAATGGTTGACCCAAATGTCAATTTAAAGTTTATAACAATTCTTCAGGAACACATCAAATCTGTCACCAACAATGAAGTATGTAGTTTGCTGCTAAATCTGGGAACATGTGGGCTTCATGTTGTTCATGGTTCCTTGAGAACGGGAGTGGAATCTGTTGATTGGGATATAAGTAGCTTATTGCTATTGCGTCCCATGTACTACCTGTTCACTGACTCTCCAGCTCACCGAGCATTGTTTACCCAGTTGACAGAGTGTACAACTTTTCCAGTAGAGTTCTGTTGTGTGTGGTGGTTAGAGAATGCAAAGTGCTTTCAAAGGGCATTACAAATTTGGAACCATCTCAAAGAAGCAAAGCTTCCTAAAACAAAATCTGTAGACACACTGAAAAAAGTAGTCTGTGATTAATTCATGAAATGTAAACTAGCTTTCTGCAAGACAATTTCAGATGAATGTCAGCTTTTCCTTTTTGATGGGACTAAATATATTTTATTATTTTTCCATCATTTTGCCTGAACTGTTTGGCAAGGGGTATGCTTTATTCTTCATTCATGAGAGGTGAGGCAAGGTTGCCTCTAGGGGAGGATGCCAAAATAAATGAAATTAAATTAATATTTTCTCCTG
The DNA here is from genome assembly GCA_902151425.1 of Timema shepardi. NCBI lineage: Eukaryota > Metazoa > Arthropoda > Insecta > Phasmatodea > Timematidae > Timema > Timema shepardi. Next base: position 70,237 of record CABFVX010001709.1, on the reverse strand, counting down.
TATAATACCGTAAAATTATAATGGAAATTTTGTAAGAAGTTGGTCAGGGATCTTGGGGAAAAAGTCAGGGAGAATTTTTTTACAAATACTTTAGGAACCCCAAAATGTCCATCAGCTCATACTATCTTTAAATGTTTTAAAAGATATAAATAAAATATTTAATATAACATTGACAAAATGTCACTGTAGCCTTAAAGTTAGGATTAACATTCACTTATTTTACTAAAAAATAGCTACCTACTTTATACTATGATTAACATAACAATTTGTGAGACACTCAAACAAAATAACAATATGGTCTTGTATAGGAATTTTGTAGCATTTAAAAAAAGCATTGCCTACACTGTATTTTTCTTAAAATAATATAGGAAAACACAATATTTTGTATAAGATTTTATTGAAAGATTGGTTTGAAAGTGTAATTATGTAAAATTTACAATTTTTTACCACATTATAGGATTGTGAGGTGTAATGTTCTTAAATGCGAAAGCAGTTAGACTAATTTTAAAATCATTTGATTTCTACCCATGTAAAACCAGTATTGGTAAAAATGTTTTTTTGAAACGTGACCTTTTTATATAAAAGTAGGGCATGTACTTTGTTGTTTGTAAAACACATGCTTTCTCTATGAAGAGTTTCCTGGCAACATTTTACTTCACCCTAGCAATCATTGCAAGGGAGAGAAAAGTCATGAGAAAAATACATTTTCAGCTTATTTATTGTTTTTAACCACCTTGGCATATTTTGACAAGACCATGACACACCAGTGGCATGTGGTCAATTCTGGGCAAAGGGAAGCAGTGAGGCTAATTTTTTTTTTGTGGGGAATAAAGGAAGAGGGTGACACAAAATATTAATGGAATAAAAAAAATCTTTGGCTATCTTATAAATATTACTCAATCATTAAAATATATAATAATAATAATAAAAACAATGACAATAATAATAATAATAATAAAATGATAATATTAACAATAACAATGATGATAATAATAACAATAAAGATCCTTAAAAAAAGTAAAAATAATAATAATTATAATAGATTTACTTTTTCAGATATTTTGTCTTGGATTGTGGCCTGCAAATACATTTGAACTTTGGAATTTCCCTTAATATCTTTGCAAATATTATTAATATCACTAAATCCTGATTTATTTTACATGCCATTATTGTTAGTAAATAATAATGTCAACTATATAATTTCCCACCAACCCATAACCCCGATAATTACTAAATACATTCATAAAATTGAGGGTTGAAATGTCAAAGTCTTTTTGTTTCTGCACCTAAAAATGGAGTGGGTCTGCCGGTTTCAATTTTTTTTTTGTCAATAGAAACTATTATTAGCAGTATCCTTGTTGGAGAGGTTTCTAATTATAGTAATTGGTTTTAACATTATTATCCTTTTATTCTCTTTATTCCCTTTTTTAATTTTAGGAAAACATTGCTTCCATTGATTAAATGCCACTGTGACCCGCAGGTACAATGATGAGTTGAGCTCACCTATACTGGTTCATCAAAGTATAGTGAGGTTAAATTAAATAGTAATCCAAGTGGCTTACACAGCTCAATTAAATGTTATATCAAAGGGTTAAATCACTCTTGTCTTCAGGTCCTTCGGTTTTGGAAATAATCAACTCCCTCCTGAGCCACCTGCGTGTGTCTGTAACACGGGAAGCCCCCACTGATGATCTTGTAGCTCAGCGAGATGAGAAGTTGTACCAAGAGGCTCTTATCAACGCCCTAGGAGAGTTTGCTAACCACCTGCCAGACTACCAGAAGATAGAAATCATGATGTTCATCATGAGCAAAGTGCCGTACCCTTCCCTCGACCATCTCAGGGGGTTCAGTGGGCCAGGGGATGTGCTGCTTCAGAACATCCTCTTGAAATCTCTTCTTAAGGTACCTCCATTAGTTTCTAAAAGTCAAACATATATATTTTTAAAAATTGTTATAATTCAACATCAAGGCTATAAATTGCTTAACTTATTGGGTGTAGTTTATAGAAAATGAACATACACTATCTTGGAGAAGGGACGGGAAAACCAATAATAAATTCAATGTGAAAAATCACCCTCAATACACCTAGATTAGATTCGAACCTTGAATTTCCCTATTATCGGGGATCCAGATTATTGCACGAGTGATGTCTTAAACTACAATACCACTGTATGGGTTTGTAAATTATCAAAAACTATTTCTTCAAGAAGAAACTGCTATTCTTTTCTTTTAATAAGTAGGAACACTTAAAAATCATGTTGTGTTTTTTTTACCAGGTTGGTACCAAGTACCAGACCATCCACTTCAATACAACATTCCCCATGTCTTTTCTGGAGCCGCTCTTGAGGATGTCTCTGGCTGCTGACCCTGACATGAGACTTTTAGTGCAGAAGATTCTTCACACACTCATAGACAGGCATAACAACCTGGAGAAACTCCTTAAACCAACGTGAGTTAATTAGCTAGCCTCGGGAACAAAATAAGAGAGGGAGAATTTTATTAAATGCCTCTGAAATAAGATGAGAGTCTAATTTGTGGGGAAATCCCATTTACCTAACTAAATATCAAGCCTTCACCTTTGCCATGTGAGTTAAGCACAATATCCAACACCTACATTTCTCAGTTTTGGTTATTTCACCTAGATGTTAACATTGTGTTATCATTATTGTAAATTTTGAAAAAATCTTTCTTATATTTCTATAAAACAACCTAAAAACCCCCAATTTGAAATTCCAATATAACTATTTTCAATTCTTTAAATAATTCTCCCTTCTCATCCTGTCACCTTTACTTTAGTAGATTTATTTACAACTTTCTACTCTCATTTGATAAAACATTTATTATTTTACATAATTCTTGCATATCTGGAATTAACTTAATTAAAGGGCTGTAATTTATAGAAAATGGACATGCCTTATTATGGAGTAGGGATGAGAAAACCAACGATAAATCCAACAAAAACACATTGATTTAAGTTCCACTAGGGTTTGTTGACTTGACATTTCTGGCCTTCCTTGGCGTTGGCCGATATGCAACATACTTCTGAGATTGGTACACCATGTAGATGTGGTTACATTGCCCCGATGAGAGGATAATGATTATATTTATGTAGTGTCAGTGGTGAAGTAGGCATACAATTGTTATACAAAGTGCTGAGAGTGGTTTGGAAGCAGAACAAGGCACCAGAACACTGGGAAAAAGAGTTATAATACCTATTTTCAAGAAATACAGGAAGAGGTGTACAAATTATAGGGGATAACGATGATGTGCCACTGTACAAAATATATTAGAAGACTCTGGAAAAGAGGATAAGAAATAAAATGAAAGGAAGGTGAAAAGTGGAACAGCACGGATTTAGGGAACAGAGGTCTACAATAGACTTAATCTTTGCCATACGACAGCTGTTGGAAAGAAGATAATACTATGGGAAAGACTTGTTATGGATGTGGCTAAGCCATTTTATAGTTGGATAGAAATAAAGTTCGGAAAGTGATAGAGTAGGCAGAGGTTGAAAAAGAGGAGTGGTAATGAGAGTGAAAAGCATGTATGGGTATAACAGGAGTTGTGTTAAGACGAATAGTGGAAGGACGGAGTGGTTCCAAATAAAAAATGGAGTAAAGCAGAGGAGTGCCCTTTCACCATTACTATTTATAATGGTAATGGAAATGATCCTGAAAAAAGTGTAGGAGAGCTCTGGGAGGAAGAAATTAAAGCCATGATGTTTGCTGATGACTTGATGGTATGGAGGGAGAAGAAAGAGGAAGTATAGGAACTGCTACAAGAATGGATTGGGCAAGTAAAAGAGTGTGGAATGAAATTTAGCATGGCAAAGTGTGAAGTGATGCAGGGGTGCAGAATATGTTCGAACGTGCCAAAAAAAAGTTCGGGCTAAATTAAAGCAGTCCTGGGGAAATCAAATAAAAAATCAACGATTTTGTTGACTTTTTAGTATATTCTTGTTCTGATATGGTATTTTCATTTGTATGAAAAACAAAGGCTGATGACACTCAACACCCGACACTATCAGTATGTGCCATAGTGAGGCAGTGTCGGTGTAAGCACAAAGAGTTGCGGTGTCTGGGTGCTAAGATAATGTGTCATCGTTCTCTACAAGAAGTCAGAAGTTGAGATAAGGGGCAAAGGAAAAATCTAATAATTTAACCTGGTTAATGGATTGATTGAGTGATGAGTCATCATTCACCTACTCTACCGCGGGTGTTTGGTAGCTATGGCGAGCAGGCAGGGGAGAATAGGGAAAGGTGAGCAATGTTTTGTTTTAGTTTGAATTCAGTCACCCGTTATATCATGGCCTAATTACACAGTGATGTGCGTGCAGTTTATTTAAACTCGTGACATGCGTATTGTAATAACTGTGTAGCCATGAAATTGTTCTTTTAGTGAACCTATTAAAGTTTGTACATTGTATAATAGATAAATGTTCATAAAAAATTTGACGGTTTAGGGAAACAATTGTTAGTTATGTCGACTTTTAAGAGCAAACAAGATATCAACTGTGCTTATTGTGAATGGCATGGCAAATGTGATAAATGCGGATATTACGTATCTAATAAACATCCCCAATAAAAACCAAGAAGTAAGGAAGTTTTGTAAAACATAAATGATGTGATCAGGAAAAACTCATGGTCGTAAATAGCGATAGTATTTCCCGTAGTGTGGTTGATAGTGATAGACCTTGCAGTAGTGGCGAGTCTATGAAAAAACGTAAAATCTATGAAAATCAACAATTAAACTAGGGCCTCCCGGAATTACACTCCATTACCTATTACTATCAAGATGTAAAATTAAATGTTGGTACTGGTAAGCCTACTGGTATCATTGAACAATTGATTACAATATGTAATGCACACAAGAAAATGGGAAGGTTGCCATTTCTGGGAGACAACTAAATTGTAGGTACTATAAAAATAACTATGATTAAAATTATATTTAAATCTGAATTTTTCTACCTATGTAGTAGGTAATAGTCCTTATTCCCTTAAGCTTCTATAAAAGATTCAATGTTTTATTTTGAATGCTATGGCTCTCGGGGAATTTTTTTAATAAAATGTTATGTTCTGGGAAATCTTTGAACATATTTTGCACCCCTGAAGTGATGGTAATGGCAAGGAAGAGGATAGGGCCTAATAAAACTATAAGGTTTGGTGGAGTAGAGCTGAGATAAGTACAGAATGTAAAAAAATCTTGGAACCGTAATTGAGGAGAAAGGTGAAAGTATAGAGGATTTAATGAGAAGAGGACAGCAGGGAAAGTTGGTATACAGGTGCGTAAGAGTCCTGCTATGGAGAAGATAAGTCCCCTTGAAGTGTAAGGAAGTATTGTACAGGGCATACTTTGCACTTATTATCATATATGCAACAGAAACATGGACAATGAATGTAAGAGAGCTTAGGAAAGTGGAGGCCATGGGAATGAAGTTGTCCAGGGAAGAGTTGTGGACAGGGAGTACATGAGATAGTAGAGGAAGCAAGACCGAGATAGTGTGGGCATGTAATGAGGATGGAAAAAGAGAGGATGCCAGAGAAAATGTTGGGAATAAAGAATTTGGGGAAAAAAGACCGCAGAGGATTCCAAGAAACAGATGGGAGGAGCAGATAAGAGTGTGTTCAAGGGAGAGGGGAAGAATGGATACAATTTGTTGTGTCCTTACACATACACATATTTAGTATTGTACATGAACCACATAACTTGCGCACGTATCAACACCAAAAGGACAAAGATAAAGTCTTGGAACAGAACATGTTGTCCATCACTTCCTGCTATGACTACTCTAGTCAGTTCAGTCCAGATTGACCAACTTAACCTATACACATCCCTGCTATAGAGTATATTACACAATTAAAGGAGGAAGAGTGGTTGAGAGATAGAGGGAGATGGAGGTATTTTGCTAAACTGACCTGGCCACAAGCTGGAAACAGTTCATGATGATGATGATGATGCCAGTAGAAGTCTTAAATCTAACTTAAGCCTAGTTAATCATACTATGGTGACCAAAGAAACAATTCACCTCTTGAACAAAATACCTGTATATGGTATCAACGGAAATCAAACCTGAGACCTTAGAGTAGCCACCAGCCAGGAACTCTGACCACTGTACCAAGAGGCCATAAACATTTTAATAGAGTTTATTTTTCTAGGATAAACTGACTTAAAGGAGCCTCTCATCGTTTACTAAATTTGGTCCCGATTGATTCTGAACATTAGAATGACATAGCTTTCAATACACACCTAAATATTTTTTCATTTAAGATGGTTTTAGTTGACTGTTATTACAAACATATAAAATTTAACTTTTCCTGATTTGTCATTTTCATATTGTGAATGACAGGGAGAATATTGTTTGTAAACACTTAAAATATGATAAATATAACAGTTTAGTTATATTAATAATGAAAATATTTTGGTACTAGACTTGAGGTTGCAATTTTATTAGAGATATCTCTTCTTTGACAGAGTAAACATCCCCGATCTAGAGTTAGTTCTGGAGAAGACATCTCGCGCGGACATAATCTTTATCCGCAAGAATGGTCCCGAGATCTACCTGAGCCTGTATGAGAGTCTGGAGCAATCCAACAACACGGTAGAGAATGTTGAGGCCATTTACACGACCTTGGCACTCCTTATTGTGGAGCTGGCATCAGAGGAGACTGTCCTCGATCTTCTCAGATTGGTCATCAGCATTCAGGTTAGATCATATTCGTGTTGTCAAAGTCATAATTAGGATTCATGTACTGTGCACATGATTTTTGCAACACCACTAAATCACAAACTTTAGGAGTTGAACCTGAAACTTAACAAACCATGTATCTAAACAAAGGAAACATGGCGCCAAATGGCTGTATTGAATTAAATATTGATAGGAGTATAGAAGGGCAAGGCCAACACACTCGCCAGAAAATATTAAGCCTAAAAGTTCACAATCAAAACCACAACAAAACACATAATTATGACATTTTTAGAGTACATCAATCCTCTTCTTGAGCAGAAGAGAGTAAAACATGGACTGGACTATGACAGCATTGAAAGGCCACTATGACTGCTCCACAGAATACCAGTTACAATGCAACTACTGCATTGCTGAATACATTGGCCTCACCACAGGAACACACTCCCTAGCTGCATTATTTTTTTGTAGCTATGTTAATTTTATACGCGCTAAACAGTTGATCAGGCCATTCTTAAATTATTTGGTATTGTGATAAAAATAATCAAATGTATGTGATAATTTAAAGGTAGTAGAATTTATTAAACATGTAAATACATTATGCTATTTTGTTTTGTTAGTTACAATTATAATCCTATTTAAAATATATTCTTTAAATTGAAAAATTACACCTGGACACTGGGATTGAACCCGGAACCTTTGGCCTAGTATACCAATGTTCTAAACACAAAGCTAGTCAGGAGTTCTCCCATACAAAGGGTCATTCTTCACTCATTTTAAGGCAGAATCTGTGATGGACATACAGATTTTGTCGATCAATTAAAGGCCTCCACCGTGGTTCGGAGTCCACGTTAAACTGTAGGTCCTTCATTTCATCTTCACAATCACCCTACCATTACACATTAGCGTAAGTGCGTATAACCCAAACGGGTAGTAAGACGCGGTGCTAATAATAATATTAATATCATGAGCTATCAAGATATTTTATTTGTTAATTAATTAATGTAATTTTTTAAGTTAAAGAATATAATATGGTAGATGCGGCTATAACCATAACTAACAAAATATCTTGGTTATTTAATCCATCGTGATATGCACATTTGTACAGTTGTCATTTTACTATTGGCAGCATAAATCCCTACTGAGTCGAAGATCGCTATGTTATCTGATAGCTTGTGATCTTAATTCATCACATGTTTGTAGCCAACGATTTCTGCACATCCATCACAAGCTCTGCCTTAAAATATGAGTGATGAATGACCCTGGGCCTGGGATGACTCCTGGATAACTCAGTGGGTAGAGCATTGGCATACCGGGCCAAAGGTCTTGGGACTCTATTCCCTTGTCCAGGTGTCATTTTTAAATTTTAAAGAATATGGTATAGTACATTCTTAATTATATTTCTATAGGATTTTTGTTTTGCCTGCATAAACATTAGTAAATATTTTTATGAATTCATAGCAGAACTAATAAAAAATATGACTTTTTTTCTGATGAAATTTAGCAAGATTCCACCATCATCCATATTAACTCTTACTAGTATCTGTTAAACTGAATTCTCTTAAAATAAACTGCTTTTTTTTTGCATCAGTCATTAATATTTTTTAAATCGGACATTATCTCGTTGAGAAAAAAATATGGTAAATGTTGACATTCTTTATTTTATTTTAAACACTTGAGGAAAATAACCAGTTTTTATTCTTGTATGGTTTTTTTTTGCAACTTTGTCTTAACACTTGTTTGAGTTTCACACATACAGTAGCCCCATGGCTTCTTTGGTGCTGACTGACAGCTAACAGCTTTGAAAAGTTGCCAGACCAAATTATGTATCCCTACGCCGAACCATATGATCTGCAAAAACATGTGTTTAGCAGCTGTCACTTCTGACGGTCAAAATGTAGGTATAGAGAAAATCTGCCTGCATAATGAGGCAGAGTGGAAAACCATTTGATTAAAACCACCCTCAGTTCACCCAACTGGGATTCAAACCCCAATATTGTCACCAGTAATCCAGTCCAGCACGAGGGTGACAAATTAATTCATGTGACCATCATTGCTAATAATTTTCAAAATTATTAGATTTGATCTTCAATAAGTAGGAATTGCTATAAATAGGTGTACATTAACTTGCCGTGGATTCATCATTGACTGTGTACACCAAAGATTGTGGGATTTTTTTTTTCTTCTATGTTTTGTTTTTCAGTTCTTCATTCAAGCCAATAATTTACCCTTCTTATCCTTTATTAAGAGCCTAATTCATAGTCAAACCTAGTGCAGTCAATTGCGGCTTGAAACCAAACATAAGATGACAGACACCTAGCTAAACTCTGGTCTATGGCGATTTCATATTGTATTTAGTGTAGCGTCATGCTTGAGCTGTACTATGAAACTGGCTTTATGATAATTTGTAGAAATGGGTCAAATAATATATTTTTCGAATCTGATTCTTAAATCTTCTTTCGAATCCTTAAAATTCTTGAATTTTTGTAAAAATTAACACTTTTTATATAAACTTGTTACCACTGAAAAATGATGTTTTTTTGCCATATCTATATAATACCTTTTACCAATTTCTTAAAATTGTTATTTGATGTTAGTCTTCATAAAGATATTCAAGATGCTTTTTATTGAGATTTTCTATGATTCTTAAATACTATAGGATTTGAGTGTTCCATCTCTAGTTTCAACTAATAGCTAAATACCTTAACATATTAATAATAAAAATTAAAACTTATGTTTGCATATCTGATTATTTGGATGATTTAAGTTTATGTGTCTCCTCTCCAGGATATGGCTTTAACAAATGGTTCTCTTAGTCCTGCCCAGAAATTCAACCTTCATGCTGTTGTGGCAAGCCTGTTGCTTCTTATCCCGAATGTTGTGCACATCACCCCACTTCTAGAGTATGCTGAGAAGGTTGGTAAAACTGCTGTTCTTTTGCATTATAACTATTATATAACATAAGTTAAAAATATGACTACAGTACTACTTATTTAAGCAGTGTGGAAATACTTTATTAATGTAAAACAAGTGATTAGGTAGGGAGCCTATAGGAGAGCTAGGCTAGGCCCTGATATAAAAGAATAAACTTATGGTAGAATATAGGAAAATAAAGCACAAATAAAATTAAAAACACTAACAAAAATTTACACACACTTAAGTATTTCGATGCTTTCATTGCATTTTCCTCAGGAAGTAGTAGTTCCTGAGGAAGTTGCAATAAGAGCATTCAAATATTGAAGTGTGTGTAAATATGTGTAGAGTAATTTTATTATTTAATTATAATAATAATTATTATTATTATTGTTATTATTGTCATTGTCATTGTCATTATTATCATAATACTAATAATTAATCATCATTACCACATCTTACTACCTGTTTGGGTTATATGCACTTACGCTAATGTGTAATGATAGGGTGATTGTGGGATGAAATGGAGGACCTACAGCTTACCATGAGATCCAAACCATTGTGGAGGGAGGCCTAGCTGAGCTTTATTTTTTCTACAATTTCATCACTTTATTTAAATGTTCTATTATATTTTGCTTAGTGCACATTATTTCATACATATTATTTTAAACTTATAAACTTGTTTATTCATTGGTTTTCATATGTGTAGTTGCCAATTAATTTGTGTGTGTCATTCTTAGTTTGAAAAAATAATTTTTCAAAAAATCTAAAATCATGTGTAGATGTGAAAATGATTAGAAGATGTAAGGGTGAAGTGTGTATGAAGAAATGAATAGAAAAGTTGATTTGTGTTCTATCAAGGCTTAATCTAATCATTCTTTAAGGTTGGATTCTTTCCACGACACTTACATTACACCTGCTATGGCAGCTGTGGGATCAAAAGTGTAACTCACACAATAGACTGGCTTACCAATGAAGGGAAAATCATGGTTCGAAAGTTGGTTTTTCCTATGTGGTTTACCACTTTCTCTTCACACAAACTTGGTTACACTTCCTCTAAATTCAAACTTCCTTATCCCTAATAATAATAATAATAATAATAATATAACTAAGATATATGTGAATAACATGGGTAGTAAAATGTGTTTTATCTGATAAATTTGTAATGTTCACAAGATTACATGTAAATATTAAGATTAAAATATGTTTAAGAAACCTTTTTTTTTGATACTCTTCAACATTTGGTAATGTAATCGAACGAGGTGAGGATGGGACAGGGCTGCCCAGCAATGAGGAAGGAAAGAAGGGTGTGTAAAAAGTGCATCCTGCACCAAACTCCTGATTCCCCAAACATCTCTTACTTTTGGCCACACCCACAACACACATGCATAAAAGGATATTGTTTATTTCTTCTTTGACTCTTATTTAAAGGCATTGTAAAGTTAAGAATATTGTAGCTTTGAAATGGAAGGATATTTTTAGTTTTTTTTTTATATATGGTCGACCTCTGTAGTCTTGAGGCAAAGTACTCGCCGCAGGATCCAATGTTTGTGAGTTCAAATCTAGTCAGGGTAGACAGACTTTTCTTGAACGATAAAATTCCGTGGCACAGCTTCTTTCGAAGGGGAAGTTAATCCGCCGGTCCCATGTCAATTGTGGCATATTAAAGAACCCATGAAGGTATGTGAAAATACCTTTCTCTGCAAAATTGGTAGGTTCTTTCGCTCTTTCTCATAGAAATTATCATGTGCTGATGTAACCAGTTGGTTCAGAAAGTGCAGGTTAAATACCTCAAATAAATAATACATTTTGTACATACGCACATTTTAAATATTAGGTTAGTAAGAATAAATAAATCACCTAAATTATTGTAATTATTTTGTGTGATAGCAACCCCCAAAATGCCACTACCCCAAACTCCTTGCATCCTCTAAGCAGTAGAGATAAAAAGGAAAGATAAAGACCCAGGTTAATTAGACACCTTAGTTCAGTCAGTGGCATGTCTTTATATTGAACTTAGGGTCCCTGATTTGATTCCTGGCATGTTTGAAACATTCATCATTGGTGAAATGTGGGTTTACCCTTTCACAGTGATGAATTAACGGCCGGGACTGGGTGTTGTGCCTGTCCTAATCTTAAGTTAAATTGTGAAGTATGTGAAGCTACGACAGGCCTAGCAAGCCGGTAATGAAAAATAATATGGTTTGAATAAAAAACTGACCCAGACCAAAGGCTGGAAATAGTAATGGATGTAAAATAAATAGGCCTAGGTGAGAGGGTGAAAAATAGGTGGTGGTACAAGAATGGAGAAAGGGGAGAAAAATGTATTATTATTACACTAATTTTGAAGTTTTCTCATATTTTACCCGTGTGTTTAAAAACTATACTTTAATCTTCTCTTGAGTGACATTAATAAATAAAGGAATTTGCATTAAATATAAACATATTCCAAAGAGTGTATATATGATATGATGTTGGATATAAATGGCAGGTAGTAGCAGCTCGTAAAGCCGCGAAAGCCACTCACCTACTGCCAGACCTACTGGTCCATTATGACCCAGATACCTCTCTTTCTCCTACGCAACTGGGACCAGACACATTGGTCGACCAGATGGCAGTCACAGAGTGCTTGAAGGGAGCAGGGTTTGATCCCGCTCGGCTGCAACAGGTGTCCCCGTATTCGGCTGGGGGCCCTACACAGACACACAGGCACTCCTGGGTGGACTCTGGCAGTGCAGCTGAACTTAACTCCATCCAGATGGATGTGGACAGTGTATCGTCCTCGCCAGGGGTTACCAAGGTCAGTATGTCATTGTGGCTGACGTATGCTTTAGGCCAATTTATTTAAAGGTCTCTGGTGTACTTTTATTTTCTCACAAATGAACATTTGGAGCATCTTATAGAAAATATGAATATTTTATTTATGCTCAACATTGTTAATATTTTGCTATATTTTTGGTATTATTTTATATGTTTAACAATGAGTCCATGCGTGTAACCTAAACAGTGGACCAGTTAGGTAATAAGATGTTATGCTATAAAAAATGAGGAGGCCCAATGGCTAAATTATTATGCAAAAATGAAAATCTATATAAATAAGGAAATATTGACTAATCAAGAAAAAATTGAGTGTATAAACCCCACCTAGAGAAAGATGAAATAGTATGGGTAGAGTTCAATGCACAACTGTGATATCTTATTTTCTTCTGGCTTCTTTTAGTAGAAAGTCACACATACATTTAAACACTAGAGTTTTTATATTTTGGCATTATTGCTATTATCAAAAAAGAGGAGAAAGAAAAGTGGAACACTAGTGCTATTTTATAATAAAATGAATCATTACCTAGTGACTTGGAAATATAGAATTGTGTAGAAACACTTTTCAATAGTGTAAAGGAAGCAATATGAAAGGTAAGTTAGTTTAAGCCTTGATAGGGGGGGCGGGGACCTTTGCTTTTCGTTTCTTCTTACACTTATTCACAGTTACACAGTGTTTAATTTTTGGAAATATTCTTTTTTCAAATAAAGAAACCCAACTAAACACAAAGATATTATATGGAACTGAATGCTTCTGGAAGAATTTTGAAAAATAACTGAAATCTTGCAGTGTTGCCAAATCGATGATGTAACAGAATGGAGGTTTAAATAGATAACTCAATGAATAATTAATAACCAACAAAATATATAAAAAACTAACAAGCACTATAATTAAAATAATAATAAGCCGAGCTTTTTTTCTGGCGAAACGCACCGGAACGGCGTTTTGGCATCTTTTTGGCCAAGAATTAAATTTTAAAATTGATAAAATTAAATGAAAAATTGTATATATTTTGAGAAAAAAAACTTTTTTTTACATAAAATTACTAAGTATATATTTGCACCGCAATAACTAGCGCTCCTTGTGACAGCTTCTGGCGCTACAGAAATGATCCACAAGTTTCTTTACTGCATAAGAAGGGAATAAACGAGGTAAAATAAAGGTTTGTCACACTGTATTACATGAAAAATCATGTGATTCGTGTCTGTTTTGAGACTAGATTCTCTGTTCATTTTCATATAGGTTTTTTTGTTGTTGTGATTCATGAATTTGTAAAGTTAAGAATTGTAAAAAGTCAGTTAACTATTTCTGTCATTCAATTTATGGTGTGTAATGTAGGCCTACAGCGGTAGTTTTGATCAATGGTGATTAAGGATTCATATTGCGTTTGCTAAGAAGTTTTTACAGTATAGCCTGGACTGAATTTTGTTTTTCAAGGAATTTAATGTATTTTCTCTGTCAAATATGAAGAAAATAACGTATTTTTATGCGCGGCCCAGTAAAAAGCAGAAATCGGATGAAGTTGAAGGTAATGTCTCACTTCAAACGTCACCACAACCAACCGTCAGTCAAACTAGACCTATAAAATTTGTTTGTAGGCCTAAGCCTAGCTCCTCTTCTGATTCTTCAACTTCACAGCCTGATTAGGCATGTCCTGGCTGCTGGAGCGTGTCTCAAAAATATGAATTCACCTCAAAAATGATTGGCTATTCTATGATAATGGGAAATTGGGCTGTGCAGCATGCAAGAAAGTTAGAGAGGTAGGAGTTGACAAAGAAATGCTAATGAGAATGATCAAAGAGTGGCTAAATTGTGAAATTTCATGTAATGGAGAAAATCGTAAACAGTGGCTAACATTTTTAAGAAAGGTTATTTGGAATATAGCATTAGGCTGAATCATGGTTTAAATTAGGAGTGTGCGGGCTATCCCTCCTAATTTAAACCATCTTTAAGAAAGAAAATTTTTGATCACAAAGACAGCACTGTGCATAAAACTGTAGTTAAAATTGAGGAAGAAGCGAAGAAAGAGAAACTTAGAAAACATCGGTTTAAAATCTATGGATAGAGAAAAAGAAATAACAAGTAAGGTGTTCCGTACAGCCTACAAAGTGGCAAAAAAAAAGTCACTCATTAACGTTGAGGATGAGATAAATTTGCAAGAGCTGAATGGAATTGACATGGAAAGAATATTACATTCAACAAACTCGTGTATTAACATTGTCAACCACATAGGAGAGGAAATGAGGAAAATGTTAATAAAGGCAATCATTGACTTAAAAAGTAAGATTTCACTTAGTATAAATGAGTCTACAACAATGAGCCAGAAATCTATGTTGATAGTTTTTGTTCGAGTTCTGTTTTAAGGAATAAGTCTGGAGGAGCCACTAAACCTTTTTATTAACTTAATTGAACTAGAGAGTGTAACTGCAAATGGAATATTCTCAAGCTTAATGTCACGCCTACAGTCACTAGGATTCACTGAAAAATTTATGAGGAATCATTTAATTGCATTGACTTGTGATGTAGCGGCTGTTATGTTTAGATTTCACAGTGATGTTGCAATGCTTTTTAAATAAATGTTTCCTTCTATTGTCTCGTGGCACTGTTCAAATCACATATTAGAGTTGTCCTTCCATGTTGCCATAAAAGAAGTTGGTGGTATAAACTGATTTAAAAGTATCTTGGACAAATTATATGGGATCTACCATGCATCTCCAAAAAAATCGCAAGAGATATTGAAGTTTGTGCAGAAATGCTGGAAACTCAAGTTCCTAAATTAAGACTAATTTCGTTCACAAGATGGGTTGCCTCCAGCTACAACACTGTTGCTGCGTTATGGTAAAATTACAACATGTTAATTCTTATATTAAAGGAAAGTGATAACACTAAAGAAAAAGGAAAAATAAACTATTAAGAGTAAATTTGATGAAGAAAGCCCACCTAGGGAAAGAGGAAAAATGTGGGAAGAATCCAATGCACAAAGGTGACATCTTCCTTTCTTCTGTCTTCTATAGTAGAAGTAGTCACACACACATTTTAACACAAATATCATAATATTTCGGCATTGTTGCCTTTATCAAACACAAAGAAGAAGAAAGTACATAGTACACAAACAATGGATTACTCCATTTTAAATTTTTAAAAAGAAACTGTTAGAAACACATTGTACCAACTGTTTTTGGGAGCAAAGATAAATTCCTTGATTAATGTTAATATTTATAGAAAACTGATGATGCTGATGATAAAAATAATAA
>CABFVX010001709.1:17849-53401 GCA_902151425.1 Timema shepardi | reverse complement strand
TCTTTTTAAAAATTTAAAATGGAGTAATCCATTGTTTGTGTACTATGTACTTTCTTCTTCTTTGTGTTTGATAAAGGCAACAATGCCGAAATATTATGATATTTGTGTTAAAATGTGTGTGTGACTACTTCTACTATAGAAGACAGAAGAAAGGAAGAAGATGTCACCTTTGTGCATTGGATTCTTCCCACATTTTTCCTCTTTCCCTAGGTGGGCTTTCTTCATCAAATTTACTCTTAATAGTTTATTTTTCCTTTTTCTTTAGTGTTATCACTTTCCTTTATTATAAAATTATCTAGCCATTGGGCCACCTCATTTTTAAACATGTTAATTCTGCATTTTGAGGTAGCCAGTCAAGACAATACAAGAGACAGAAAGGATCGAGCTATGTATGAGGGCCTGCTAAAGAAAATAACTTCAGTTGAGCTCATTTTAGATCTTGGACTGATGTGGGATGCTCTCCAGGAATTGGACGAAGTCAGCCTCGACCTACAAGAAAGAAACGGATCTTTACAAAGCTCATATCAAATTCAAAGATCTTGTTGGAGTGTTTGAGAAGAGAAGAGAATTTCCAGGTCCAACATATAAAAAGTTTCTTGGAGCTGCTGCAAATCTGAAGTTTAGTGTGGTTGTTCTACACCAGAAAGGTAGAGAGGATGATCCTCCAATTTCACCAAATACTTTTTATGAAAGCTTGAAAAAAACTGTCCAAAAAAAGACTTATTTATAGTAATGATGTGGAAATGGCAAGGTGTACTGTGGTTTTAGATCCCAGGAATTGGCCAACAGGGGCAAAAGATAACATCCTTTTTAGAGAAGAAGAAATTTCTGAACTATCAAAATGATTTCAACTCAATGATAGGAAAATGATTCATGCTTTCAGGGAATTCTCAAAATCATGACTCAATGGCTATAAAGATCCTTCACCTTAAGTACACAATACACAATTCCATTGCTGTCAAGTGAGTGTGTGAGGGTTTTTTCACAAATGAACATAATTTTAGTGGACACAATAAAAAACCTCATGTTCATCAGGATTGTCGGACCCCCTCTAACCAGTTTTGATCCCTCAAACTATGTTAGGACATGGCTACTTCGTGGATGTCACTTTGCCATAGACACTTAGAGCAAGACAAGGAAGAAGGATGAAGGAGAAATGGCCAAACTGTGGAAAATATTTTAAATTTTTAATAAACAGCTTTATAAAGTGGTAGGCTAGGCTATATCTAAACTAAAAGGATCTGTGGCTAGTTATAAGAATAACCTTGTAATTTTTTATTTTGCCTTTATTAACACATTTCAATCAATGAAGAAATATTATTTTGCTACAAAACTTAATTTTGCATGTCCCTACACTTATCAATAAAATAGAATTTTGTCCAGTAATGGGGTATTTTAGGAGTTGGAAAAATCAAGGGGAGGTTGAGGAGAGACCCAGAAAAGGCAATCAATCACTCCAGTCAAGGGACTGCTTTAAATTACATAAAGACTAGGCCTAGGTATTGGATGAGTTCCATCACTTTTTTTTTTCAGAAAAAAAAGCCTGGTAATAAGTATGAAATTAAGTGCATTGATCAAAAACAATTTGTGATAAATAAAATGATATAATAGTCAGAAAATAAAAGAGTGCATATAAAAGTAAAAACCCTAACACATATTTACACACACTTCAATATTTTAATACTAATAATAGCATCTTCCTCAAGAAGTTGTGGTAATGGTTGGTAGTAGTATTATTGAAATATCAACGTGTGTGTAAATATGCGTTAGTGTTTTGACTTTTATTTGTGCTCTATTATTTTCCTACTTAAAAAAATAATAAAAGTTAATAACTTGTTTTGGATATATTATCTCAGGTTCAAATCGGAAGGTAGTTTGGATGTGGTCACCTATTGATGTGTAAATTCTCATTGTCTTAACTGAGAGTTGTTACAATTGGTTGTAGAGAATGCTTTGAATACTCTGGTGGTGCTGTAGCAGAAGTTAGTCTTTCTGTGGGTGTTAGCGTGGGAAGGAACTGGTTTATCTAGATTTTGTGGTTAGTATTGAAACTGATTGTTCATGCATATTCTCGGAGGTTCTGACTTTAAGTCCAATGTATTCAGCCAAAGTAGGAAGTGTGAAAAGTGTAGGAAGAAATTAAGAAGTGTGTTTGTCCCTATCCAGGCCTAACCTAACTATCCTTTCAGGTTGGCTTCCTTCACTTTCACTTACTTTACATCATTATACAGTTTTATTTTATAGGTCTATCAAAAGCTACAAATCACTTGATGTATGGATATGTGAAAGTAGAGATAGAAACCTTTTTTGGATGTAAGAGATGTATATTTGTAAGAAAATTGAGATCTACTATTCTGGGCAACTCTTCCTAATATTTGTGTGATAAGGGAGATTGACTATAGAGCAGGTGAGTCTGGGTTGATACCAAGATGGACCTAAAAGAATTAAGTATTTGTAACATGTATTCATCTTACCACCTTATATTCTAGCTTCAGGGTTAATGTAATTTCTAAGCTAAGTTTGATGAATACTAGGGGTGTGTAAAGTCCATTTTTTCCAATTTGAAGCGAACCCGAATCAAATATATGAAATATTCTCAAAAGTTGAATCAAAGTTTGAATATTTATTTTAATTGGTTTTATGATTGGGAAAATACTATATCATGGTTATTTATATAAGTTTATGAACAAAAATTAATTGAAAAATATTTTATTACACAATTGTTTGTAATATTTTGTTTACCTAAGCTTTTTTCCATATGGATATTGATTTGTAATGTACATAAAAGCTCAGAATGGCAATTATTGACCATAATCTGAGTATTTTAGCCGTCAATATTTGTTTCCGGGCTTCCCCACCCCTGAAGAATACCAATTTTTCCTCAATTCCAACACACATGACTGTGTTTGCTATGCCTTTTAGGTTTATTATCAATGGGAACTGGAACTGCTCAGACATCGCCAGAGCTCCTTCAGAATTTGTCCTGCCCATTCTTCCAGCCAACAACCTGATGAGATCCTCCTCAATCCCATCCCTTATAACTATACAAGTTTTATTAACTTAAAATCAAAAGTAAGGTTTAGTAATTTTAATCCAAATATTTTATATCTGTTGAATCCACTTTTTTTTTAAAATTTGAATCCTCATTTAACACCTACAAATTCTGAATTAAAATTTAAATCTTAGTAAACATAATAAGCATGAACGGTTACCTTTCCCATGTGTTTATGATTTTTTTTCCCTCTCTTTCTGATTTGGTTTGTATTAAGTTGTAAATTAATGGTATGAGGTCTGAGTGTTTGGGTTTTTCTATAATTAATATGTGAGTTGAATTTGGAATTCACTGTTGCTGTGTCAAAAAATTAAAGTCCAATTACACCAGCAGTGATAACAGCACACCAGACATTAACCTTTGGGAGGCACGTTCGTGCTCACAAACTACTCATGGCTTTTCGGTACCCCAAAAGATTGTTGTGTTGATTCACATGACCGCTAATGTGAAAAGTGGCTTCCTCACTAAACGCCATCAAATATTCAATGCCTTTTAAGTAGGGAAAATATATTATATTCCATTCAATCTTTTAATGGTCAGGATATTTTTAATCCCAAACTATTTTTTATATGTACTGATTGTAAGAAGTTTGTATGCATACAATCTATAATATTTTGACATATTTATTAGAAACATCCTGAGGAAGAATTAACATTTGAGTCAATGAAGAAAATTCTTTCCGAGTCTCCGGATACAAAAAAAGAAGCCGAGGAGGAACATCGCCTGCAGCTGAGCGAAACATTCAGAACAGCTGCATTTGAAGATCTGGTCAGCCGCACACAAGCTAAGGTAATGTTAAGGGATGGGCCTGGTGTGCTATGTCACCCCTAATTTTTAACAATGGGCTCTTCAGAAAGTCAAGTATAGTAAACAAATAAAATAGTTTATGGTAATTTCTTACCTTTAAATAGTTTATAATTGGGGACCTATGATGGAAAAGGGTTAAAGTCCCAAAATATCAGAAATTCACTTTTTTTGGTGCAAAGGAATAAATAAATAATTATATATTCATTCCTTTCTTTTTTCCATATAATTATGTGTGTATATATATATATATATACAATAATATATAATATATATGAAAAGCCATATCTCAATTTATTATTAAAACATGTTACTTAAAATACATAGAAAATTATATTTTCTCTAATTACTTGATTTATTTTATGTTAATTTTGCCTAGCATATTTGAAACATCATAGGTATTAAATAAATTAATACTTTTGATAATTATTTTATAAAGAAGTGTGAAAGTGGCGAATAGCTAGGGAGTTCTAAATTCGCTTGTACTGAAAAGATTTCTTATTGGAACTTTAACCCTTTTCTATAATTGATCTTTAGTTTCAAGTGGTTACATTAACCAATGCCCACACTCCTAAATTGAAAATCAGAATATGTTTAGCTGATCATTTGAGTTTCAGATGATACAATAAAGAATGTGTGACCACTTGAAAGATTTAACACAGTGCCTCTCTTGATTAACGTACATGTGGAAACTCATTGCTAGCTTTCAAGAGAACTAACACTTAACCCGGTTCAGTGGCCAAATGGTCTTAGGCGTTATTCTCATGTTAGACTGGCTTGCTGATATGGGAGCTTGGCGTTCTAGTCCTGGTCGATCCTACTATGGGAGGTTTTTCCCTTCAATTTTTCCCACACTCCTTCCACACAAATTCGGGTAGATTTACCTCACAAATCCTTCCTTCCTCATCCTTCCCTTATCAGAGTAATTATGCATATAACCTGAACAGATAATAAGATGCGGTGGTGAAAAAGAACTAGTACTTAAACAGATTACAGCTTTGTTTCAGTAAACAAAATACAAAATAGCTAAACCAATAATAATATTTTTACTTTCATAATTCATAGGGCTTGGGGACATAGAGCATGATCAAAAGGGATAGAGAAGTCATGAGAAAAAGATGGGATATAGTAAGAGAGGAAGTCTGATATAGAAGAAGGAACCAGGAAATTTATGAGTTGATGGAGAAACTGGATATAATACAAAAAATGAGATCAAACAAGATTAGATGAGTGGAGTATGTAGCCAGAATGAAACTGGAAATATGTCTGAGAGCTGTCATGGACGGTATACCTGGCACTTGAAGTCCTCAGGGGCGACCCAGAATTAAATGGAGTGACACTGTGGCCATAGATCTCAAAGAGCTGGGGGATTGAAGGGAGAAGACTCGGGACGATATCCGTTTCCTTTTTTTTTCTTTTTAACTTAACTCCTCTTCCTATCTTTTCCTCTTTATTGAAGTTGTATCACCTTTCACACTCCCTCCTGATGAGGACACTGACAGTTTAAAAACATAAATAGACAAAACCTCTATTCAAATTAGGTATTGTCAAATAACTGGAAAGAAAAAACTATAATACACACACTCTCAAGTAGCAGAAAGATAAAACTTCAACAACCATTCCAAAAGCTTACATGTGCTGCCATCTCTTATTGCACCAGCAAATGTAACTCAAGATGCCAGGACAATGATTATTATTTTGGAGACAGCTGTTTAGGAATACATTAGACATGTTATTCAAAAATTAAAAAAGTCATAATTAAGAATTTTGCTAAGCCTGGAATAAATATGAAAACATGTCACTTAGATATTTTTAAAATTTTAAATAACTATTAGATAAATCTGATTTTATTATGACAAAGTGTGTGTGGAGACAGGCCAGGACAATGACTTTGGACATGTTCTAACCATAAAAAATGTTTTAAAAAAATAAAAAAATATTAATTTGAATAATGTTTTCATATCATTAAAATAGGGTTTTATTTTTTGTATGTAATATTTTTTACTCTAAACCCTAATAAAATTAATAAGCAAAGACTAATATTTGCCTGTTTCACAAGAATGACCCATATATTTCATATAAACATACCTTCCTTAATGAATGCTGGCATAGTTTGGCATCAAATTCCACCATTACAATGGACAACAACCCACATCTTAAGTGTTTTGAATTTAAAAAAATTGTGTTATCCGCCAAAACATTTTTAAATCGAGAAAAACTACGCTTCCCGTCACATAAGGTTATAGGAGCCTATTTAAAATTAGCATTATCTGACAATGAAAATTATTCTTTGATGGCTCTAACTGTCCGTTGCAACTCAGAATTTTACCTAACTGTTTTAATATATTTAATATGTATTTATTTACTAAAAATTAAAAAATATTTGAAAATATTTGTTTAAAAAATTATATCAAAGCAATGAAAATCATACAATTGGTAAAGATATATTCATGGGCATAAATTTGATAAACATTTTAAAAATATGTAACTAAATATAAATCCAAGCCCTAATCATTACCTTTTTGTCAGTGACAGCAGTGTGAAGTGTTACCTCTGCTTCTTTTTGTCTATTGGCAGCATTGTAAAGTATGAACTGTTTTTTTTATTTGTCTAATGGCAGCATTCTAAAGTATGAAATGTATTTTTATTCCGTAAACCATATTGTGTTTAAGCTTCTTATTTTTTCCTATCCCTTTAATTATATTTTCAATATATGTAATATAATAATTGCTTTACAACCTTTTTAATTTAACATTTTCTAATATTTTTACTAGAATGACATCCTGCAGAACAAGTTGAATGAGATCTTCAGTAAGCTTTCAACAAACCTGGTGGATGGTCTTCGTGCTCCAGCAACACCCACTCCCAATTCCAAGGACCCAGACAATAATCGGCCCACCAACCCTCCGGCGTATGAAGCACTTTTCCCTGAGATGTTTGTTTACTAAATTCTTCTTCTTCTTCTCACATTCCTAGCTTGAGTCATTACTGCATTTATTTAGATCTGTGATAAGCTAAAGGGTAGAGGGAAGTTAACCATCTATGATGTTCTTTGTTCAATGCTTAATAGAGCTCTAAAACCATTTCAATCTTAATTTAATCCTAAAGTTTGGTAACAAACGTATGGGAATGAATTTTTCGGTTGAAATGAGAACAAAATTTGTATTCATAAAAAGTATATGTACAAAATTGTCTCGGTTGAAATGAGAACAAAATTTGTATTCATAAAAAGTATATGTACAAAATTGTCTTATTCTTGTGCCATAAGAAAGACAAACTCACTTTAGTTTTCTGGGGTCTATTTAACTTTAGAACCAATTTTCATGTCTTGATCAAATTTTCTACACAATATTACACTTACAGATTTATCTTGTTTAAAAAAACCAATATATAGGTAATAATTTTGATACCAAAGGTGCTTGAACAAAAAACAAACTATCTTGGTCAACTGACTGCGCTAACCTGCCAGTTGTGTTATAAAATTTCCCAACTTGTTTTGGCAATGAACTTAATTAATTTAATTTGCTACTACTGTAGAGAAGGTACCATTTTATCCCAACTCACACCCCACTTGTGTTTCTCTTAGGTTGCCTTCCATGGAAACTAATTATTTTTCTTGTTGATTTTACAAGATACATAACTTTAATTAGGTTAGATGTTAAAATACTTTTCTCAAAGCACAAATTAGCTTTGCAGTTTTACTGTCAAAATGCTAAATATGTATACTATCATAAACTTAGTTTTGTATTGTTTGATAAATTTAGGGGTGTATAATTGAGTTTACCAAACTTTAAATTATGTAACAGCAATAAATGTGACCAATTGTGTTCATTTTTACTAAATAAATAATTAAAAAATTAAAATACTATTGTCATGTAAGTGTTGAGCATCTAAATTAACTAGTAAAATTTATATTTGCAAACATCATGAGTATTTAACTTTTTTTTTTTACTCTTAAGTCATAAGAATGACTAATTTCATTTCACATTGATATTTATTTTCCCAATTTCCTAAAAAATAGGTAATAAAATGTTGTGTAATAATTTAAAGGTCAGAGTAACAAATTAATTTTTGAGTAAACATCACATTATACTTAAAAGCTTGTTTTACTTTAGAACTATTGTTCATACAAATGCTGCAAATATTTTATTTATCTTTAATACACTTTTCAGTTTGTTTATAGAAAATTAATCAATGATATATATAACTATTTAAAATACTCAAATATTATATTACATTGAAACAATCATGGAAACTGGTACTGCTTAGAGTAAACATTGATATTTTCTTGATATATACTGTTTTACTATTACATATTTTCACAATCTTGGTGTGTAGCTTACATGTGTGACTAATCTGTCGACCAAAGTCCACTCCTAGTAAATGTTTTACAGTTGAATTTATAATAAATAAGATTAGTTGTAAATATATCTGAAAAAAAACCCACCATAATGTGCATGTATCTTTGCATAAATTGATCCTAAATTATTCAAAAATTTTTTTTTATGTTTTGAGATGCTAACAATGGCGGGTGGCTTTAGTCTTTGAGTTAAAATGTCACCTTTTTACAAATAATTCTTGTTGAGGTTAAGGGGGGCACAATTGTCTAGCTCACTCACTAAGTATGCTGGTCTGAAGGAATTAAGATATAATCTGTTTACGGTTACCTTGTCCTCTTCTTCTAATAATGGCAAGACAGAATCATATTTTTTCTATTTATCCACATGATTATTATGTTGTGTCACTTTAACAACTTGATGTAAATAATTGCCTTTACTTGTGAAGCTGACAAAACGTATTTGCCATTAATTGACTATACAAGTGATTTAGAAATCTCCACAAAACATATGTACAAGGCAAATGAATACAAAGCTGTTTTCATTATAATTTGAAGAAGGTATAGGAAAGGTGGGTAAAACACACAAAAGGGACGAACACAATATGGCTTTTACAATGAAAATAAGAACCAAGTTTACACTTTACACTTTTCCATTTTCTCCCTTTTTATTTTTGGTTTCCTCTTTTAAGAAGTTGCTTTGCATGTTTCACACTCCTCTCTGATGAGTTCTGAGGGATCGGGCGGTGACAATCGGTTTTATTTAGTCCAATGGCAGCAATGTAAAGTGTGAACTGTGTTCTTCTTTTTATTGTAAAAGCCATATTGTGTTTGTCTCTTTTATGTTTCTATACAGCTTTTGGTGACCTGGCGGTATAGAGTTGAGATATCAGACTTCTGTGCTGGGGGTCCGGGGTTCAATCCTTGGTCCCAAGACAGATTTATATGATTGCCAAACCTTTCCTTCACCTCTGACAAGACGTGTATTAATCACAACTTGAGAATGTGTGGAATGCCAGGCCTCCACCGTGGTTCGGATTCCACGTTAAACTGTAGGTCCTCCATTTGATCTCATGATCACCCTATCATTACACATTAGCATAAGTGTGTATAACCCAAACGGGTAGTAAGACGCGGTGCTAGTAATAATAATCTATCCACCTTTCTTTTACCTTCTTCCAATTATAATACAATTACCCCATAAAGCGAAAAGAGGTTTTCCCTATATAGATAAAGCTGTTTTTATGTATTATATAAGAATGAGACCCTCAAATCCTTTAGGATATTTGATATTTGTGCAAATTTCTGTTGAGATTTAAGTCCTTGAATATTTTTTTTCTTCGGTTTATCAAGTGAAATTTGTTTTAGAGCTCTAAATACTGCTTATTGGTGGTTCAGAAACAATTATAATTATAAGATGAACTCAACAACCAGGCCCCAAACCAGTAATTTAATAGTTAACTGAATGTATTAATATTATAATTGAATACATTTTAAGAAAGAATGTTAACATTTAGTTACTCTCTGTCTTTTCTATTAGTATACTAAATTTATATTTCCTATTATTTTGTAAAATAATGGATTCGAACCAACTATAGTATTTTATAATGTCAGAAAAGTCCAAAGTCATCATGAAACGGCAATTTAAATAAGTTAAAACTAGATTAGTGTATGCTTGTCTGATCAATAAGGCTAAAATTTGAGCTCTAACAGTATTTACCAGAGGAGTTTTGATATCCTATCTTTAAAACAAAGTCCTAACATTCTTTATTATAGTGGTTTCCAACCTTTGAGTCATGTTTTTCAGGTGGAGTCAAAATGTTTGTTTAGGTTATAGCTTTAAGTTTACGTTTTTATTGATTATGATTATAAGAAGGTGAAAAATCAAATAAGAGACTGATAGAAACTGCTTAGGTTCCTTTTGGTTGTTCAACTGGCAACATTAAGCTTAGACTCGGTTTACTATGGCAGTCTCATGTTTGGGTGAGTGGTGCGGTTAGCAAAAGATGCAAAGTACACATCGGGTTTGTTGAGTTTCTTTAAGTCTCATTCATATAATCATATACAGAATTTATGAATATTAAAACATGCATCAGTGGGCGTGTAAGCTTATTGTCATGCTTGTTTGTTTTTCACATGATGAGATCAGGATTCAAATTGTCTTTGAATGATGTTCTTATCTAAGTGACATCATTCTTGACTAATTTTGTTTTACTCTTTGTTTTTTTTGTTTCCTCTTTAAGCAAGTTGTTTTGCTTTCACACTCCCCCCTGATGAGTTCCGATTGAATGAAATCCAGGTCGGGGGATTGGGTGGTAATGATCGATTTTCCCCTTTGCCTGCACTATTAGATATATTATGGAAGGGTCAGAGGATGAAGGGGTTATGTTAAACTTATTAAGTTTGTAGTGAACTGAATAATTTTTTATTGAATAGTGACATTTATTGCTAATTTTTTTTTAACTTTTTTTCAATCTATCGTTATATTTTATCATCTTTGAGTTACAATTTTTACACCCTCAAAAAATATTTGTGTACATAACACCTCTATCCAATTAGAGAAAAATTAAAGTCCAAAAACATACTTTGGTGGGATGTGTAGAATAAAACTTTATATTTTTACATTCTCACTTTATTTAAGGTAACTATACTCTCAACAAGAAAGATAAAAATATCATGGAAATGTATCAGACAGATGCATTACACTTAACCCCTTGACTTACCATTTAACCTGGTTATGCTTTACACCAGAATTACCATTTAAATTCACGCCAAAATACTTAATGCACAAGTTTAGTTTAACTTTTATAATATATTTGCAATTTCAATGACATAAACTGCATTTTTATGCCATGCTAAATTATCATTTTTTCTCCTCCCTCCACCCATTTACATTCTTCCTCCCTCCCATTTCTTCTCAATCTACCTCCACTATCACCCCTCTCTCCTAGCACTTTATTTCAGACTATTTATCTCTCTTTCTCTACTTTATCACTTTATTTTACTTATTTCACTCCCTTCCCACTTATATTATTACTCCCATATCCTTCACTTTATATCTCTTCCCCTTCTTTTTCACTCTTATTTACATTTGTTTGACTGTTTGAATCACTACTGTCAAAAGAGCTATCACTTTCAGAAGACCTATCTATGTTATTATTGCTGACACCTTCAGTTAGCTCTAAACTTTTACTATCATGATCATCAGAAAAATCTACATCCTCATTATCACTAGTATATAATAATATTTAGCACCGCGTCTTACTACCTGTTTGGGTTATATACTTTAAGTACTAATTAAGTCTAATGGATTAGGAATTGGGAAGGTTGAATTAGAGGAAGTGAACCCGCATTTGCGTGGAGGGAGAGTGGAAAACCATTTAGGAAACTCCCCCTCAGTTCACCCGACCGAGATTCAAACCTCGATCTCCCCGTCATCAGCAGTCGTGCTGAACACGACAAGCGCGTTAGCCAACTACGCCACCGAGGCGGGTATCACTAGTATCTACTAAATCATTTTGATTGCTAGAATCACAAAGTATCTGTGTCATTTCTTTGTCAGTTAGTCAGTTTTTAGGCCAAGGAACTTTCTGTTTACTAGTTGACGCCATTTCATAGCTTGACTGTACTAATAATTGAGTAATACTTCTTCCTTAAAAAACCTAAATGACAGTTTTACTTGATATATAATGAAGAAAACTGCAAGTTCTATTCATACCTTTACAGCTTGCTATTCATCGGGATGAAAAAAAAGGTAGAAAAATAAAAAATAAAACTGCCAAGTTCTATTTATAACACTCCTTCCGTCAATGGCACTAGCACCTGCAATTCATGAAATAAATAAGAAACAAAAACAAAAAAACATTTGTTTGAAAAACAAGGAATAAAACTGCCAAGTTTTATTCATACAGCTCCTTTCATCTATAAAGTATAAGCAAGAACACATTGTGCGAACCCTGCTCGTCAAAGTATCTGTATGGCGTACTATGTTATGACGAGCCCTGCTCGGCAAAGTACGTCAAGGGGTTAAATAAGCAAACAACCTGCAGTGGCGTAGTTGGCTAACACACTAGTCTCGTGTTAGCTAGACTGCCGAAGACTAGGAGACCGAGGTTCGAATCTCTGCTGGGTGAACTGGGGGTAGTTAATCCTAAATGGTTTTCCCCTTTCCCTCCACACAAATGCAGGTTCACTTCCTCTAAAATTAAACTATCCCAACCCATTAGGATAATTAGTACTTAAGCATATAACACGAATGGGTAGTAAGATGCAGTCTAGAATTTTTTTTTTTTTAAAAAAGGGCAAACAAGGGATTTGAAGAACATATCTCAAAAATTAACAAAAACGTAAGAAATAATATTTCATGTTAACTGAATAATTAGTTCAATTAACATAATTCAACCATTAAATATACCTTTTTGCTATTTATTCTAACTTGCAAGTTGATTGAAACTCTTAAATAAGGTGTAAAACTTACCTGAACATGGGATTCAAACTTGAGATTTAGCCTTGCATATTGAAGGTCTCACATTTGATTCTCATGTATAGGTGTCTTTTTCGATATATGCTTAAATGAGTATTAATGTGTATGGAAGCCATCTGTACATAGCAAATGTTAACTCCACTATACAGGAAATTAATTTACTTTGCCTGTAAGTTAAGTTATTTTCATTGATTTAGACCAGAGACTTAAAGTGAGCATCAAGTTTTGTGCTTTGTTTTTTAAAAAATATTCCTTTGTTATTTTAGTTCATAATAGGAGGGAAGAAACTTAATCTAGTTACATACCTCAAATGTGAAGAGATTTTTCCTTCAAGTTAAGTTATCACTAACAGATTCATTTACTGATATTTGTGTGTGTGTTGAATAATATGAGATATATTATTTTTCTTCACAATTTTACCCAAATAATGTATTATTTTTCTTCAGAATCTTACCCAAGTAATATGTCTTGTATAATCCAAAGTGTATTATAATAAAAATATATAAATGAAATGTTGAACTTTTGTGCTCAAATAGGTTTATTATGTTTTTTAGTTAAATTTGATTTATAACATTTTACTTTAATATATTATAGATTATTCAATTTTTTTATTTATTGTAAATTATATTTAAGATTTAAAAAAATGTAAAATACAAGATAATAATAAATTAAAAATTAGGAAATTGTTTTTCATTAAAGTATTTGTTTTTTGGCACTAGTTATTTTGCTTACTGGAAATCTGAGCATTTTGCATTAAGCCTAACTGAAAGCAGATAACATTTGGTGTCGACACTACACATTTTCAATGTCATTAACTATTTTATATCAAATAATCTATTTAAAAATACCACTGTGACATTAATAAATTACATATTTTCTATATTGTCTAATTTAATAAAATCTAGTTTTTAAATATAAATGATCAATTTAAAAATGTTGAAAACAATATTGTTAAAAATCATTGTTATTAGATTATTTTACTTTATTTATTGGGCTTTTCAAATTACAGCTGAGTGCACAGAGCAAAACGTTTTTTAATCTCTCATTAAAGTTTGAATTTCATGATGTTACAACACTTTTATGTGAATCTTGATGTATAAAATTACAAAATGTTGGACAATAAATTATCAAAATGTTTTTGTTGAAGATATGTTTATTTAAAATGATTTGTATTAAGCAACATGCCAACACACACTCGGCATTATTTTTCATAGTAAAACTAAAATAGTGGAGATTAATAAAATTTATTGAATTTATGAAAAATGATAAGGATAAAATAAGGAAACCTGTCAGGCCCACAGATACTATTGAAAATGTACAAAAAATATATATATATCAGTGATCACACGGTCTAAAATATTACTCTTGCGAAAGACTGGATTGCTGGTGACAAAGTCTGAGCTTGAATCCTAGTGTATTCTCAATAGCTGTACTCTCTCTTCCTTGACATAAATGTGGGTATATTTGACCTCATTTTTCTTTTCCCCATCCATCTGTATAGTATAAATCGGGTAACCTGGACAGGTAGTAAGACAAAGGGGAGGGGGGGGGGGGGGACAGGTTAGGGANGGGGGGGGGGGGGGGGGGGGACAAGTTATGGAGATTTTTAATTTTGATCATGGCCATTTTAGATTATAAATTAACAAATTATTTGTTTGAATTCAATACCTAAATTAATCAGTTTCAACTAGAGTTAGGTCGAATCTACTATTTTACAAATCCAAACCTGTTATATACCTTCAAATTTTATATATTAATCTTAGAAAAATTATGAACATAGGAGGTAATATAAGTATAATAGAATAGTATAAAATAGAAATACTAACTAAATTACATACTGGTTTGGGCCCTGTTTCTTAGGTTGATCTTATAAATAATTAATTATATTTGCTTCTGAGCCACCACTAAGTAGTATTAGCGCTCTAAAACAAATTTCCCTTCATAAGTTAAAAAAAACTTAAATCTGAACTTCTTTCTAATCCTCTAATATCCTTTCATATTTGAAGGAACACCCATAGTTTATTTAATAAATGTTATTTTTAAATTAGTGCAATTTCAAAAAAATAATTCATTTATATTAAAACTTGTGAAAAATTGATATTGTTTCCTTTTACTGATGTATCGTTAGTTTGTGAATCATGTTATAAGTTTCACACTTTATTTACCAGAAGGTCGAGGTTCAATTCCTGACTGGGTGTATTTCCCTAGCAGTTAAGTAAGCAAATACTTTTTACTGCAAAAAAATGTTGGAGAATTGCGAATTTGCAAATTTGTTTACTTTAAGAGTCCTAAATGACATACTAAATTAGCAACCCTGAAATTGTGCCGCTTTTAGTTTATACTGAAAAAAACCATACAAAAGTTTTAAATTTTTTTAATTAACTCAATATTGGATGATTGTAGATAAAAATTAATAATATAATAAAATTTAGATCATTTAAAAATCTACAAAAAAGGTTATATTTATTTTTTTACAAATAACTGATAGTTTTGGAGTAGCAAACACTTTTAGAGTGGATAGGAGGCAACACATCCTAGCACTGAGGTATCCTCACCACGCGCCATTTCTAATTACCTGTCTCCACAATAGATTGACATTTGAATTCTTTCAGAGTTGAAGAAGGATATATTAATAACAAAAAGAGTTTAGATTTAATTAGATAAAATATATTGAATACATTCTATTATTTAAGTATGATTCAACAACAAGCAGTATATAAGTAATTTCTTAGTTTATTTTTTGAAAAACTTTTTTGGAGGTACCCCCATCTTTTATATATATATACACACACACACACACACCATTAAAATAGTCATATTAACATTGTCAAGTTTTGTGAATAAATTCTATATACATGATATGGGAATGGTGAATTGAAGATACATGCTATTTAAATACACACACAAATTTTCTTAGTGTATAAATTGTTAATAATTACAGAATTATTAAACAGCGCAATTTACAGGTTTATTTTGACATATTGTATTGTTCATAATGTTGTAGCAGAGGTAGATGGTTTATTAGGATCAAATACTGAGGGGCTAGGGGCACTGCCATCAAAATGTTTCATATATATATAAAAAAAATTCATAATCAAAGCAGCAATGCAGATAATGTGGCGCCCTTTTGATGAAGTAGAGGTAGATAGTTCATTGGAGTCAAACAATTAATAGCTTTGACAACTGCTATCAGTTTCATATCCATCATCATGTATCTCTTTATCATCATCGTCTATAACAGGTGATCTGATGCATTATGGCATCCTTTCCCTATACAGTAGCTACAAATGTCGGAACACTTTAGGCCTGCTTTCCTACAAGCAGGCCCCACATCTTTTGTTGCAATCGCACATAATATATTTGAGCAGCTTCACTTTTGCAGGATCTCGAAGAATTTTCACAAGTGTGAGCACTTGGGAGGTTGGGTGGCAATAGATTTTCTTCAAAAAGCACCTCTCTGTCCAATGGCAGCAATGTAAAGACGTGAGAACTGTGTTACTTTCACTGTACAAGCCATTGTGAGGATGTTCAATAATCCCCTAGCAATTAAAAAAAAATTGCTATCCTCCCGTTATTTGATTATATTTATTTATTTCACTTAAAAACCTTTTTTTTAATGTACATTCATGGCTTGCGTGTAATAGCCACCTTGGCAGCATGCTCATTTTATTTTTAGTTCCCCATGGATATTATTAACTATTTTAAGTGGCTCACCGGTTGCTTATATCTTTGAAAAAAATATCTGGAATTTCATATTATATTAATCTTTGTGCTGTTTTGTAATAATTTTCCTTTTTTTTTTTAGCTTAGTTTCAATTATTACAAACTTCTTGTATGGGATCCATTTTGATTAGTTAAGAAGTAGTTCACGAACTCACTACATGAGTATGCCACTAGTAGAGAGTTTCTGTCATGTATTGAAAGAAGATGGATTTGTCTGTCATCTTCACTTTTTTTTTTGGCAGGCAATCATTCCTTGCGAAAGTTTTAGTAGTTAGCTTTACAGGGCAAATTTGTAAAATTCTGTATTTTTGAGGCAATCTTACTGATAATTTCAGTCAACTTTGCTGAGATTCTCTTGAGATACGCAGGAAAGTGGCCTTGGCAGGGGGATTCCTGAGAAAGGAAAAACAGAGAGGGTAAGTTGACTAAGGTGAGTGGAGGTTCTGTTATGTGGCTCAGAGTAAAATGGAATTGTAAAGGACCCTCGATCAGTGAAAGCATTTATGGAAACTTACTTATTATAAAATCCTGGAGTACTTCGTTCAATCTCAGCTACAGGCAGTGAGCAATTCTGCCAAATCCAGCATAGTCCTTTGGGACTATTGCCTTATGCAACGTGGGACGCCTCGACGCGGTATATGGTCCACCTCTGGATAAATATACCTACAGGTTTTTAAAGGGCATTTTCTTAAATTTTATTCTTTTGGCATAATCTTCGAGATGCCTCCTAAATAACTTAACTACCCAAGCAGTTATTGTTCCTGTAAAAGTATAGGGAAATCCGTGTAACTTTGTGGAGTTAATAGGATTTTCTTTTTTCTTTCTCTCCAAACCTAGTCACTCTTGTCTTTATTTGACAGTAGAGTGATAATATAAATCTACATGTATGAAACCTCTACTCATCTTGTCGCCTTGTGAAATCGGGTTATTGTGTGAAACTTTTTTTTCCCCCTACTTAATAATTAGCAACCAAATTTCTACAAAAATCTTTACATGAAAAAAGGTAATGCTGTATAGTAATACCGGCGATGTATTTTAATCTGGCCGACACAATAGGTAGGTAGCCTAACATAACATATTGGAGAAGTTAACATAATAAATAAACCATATCTTTTAGTACATTGAATTCTTTTGTCTTTATTTTATTTATTTATGAATTATATTGTTTCTTAAGAAAATTGCTATTCATTCTAGTACACCCCAAGTAATTAATTTTAGCATAGTTGAAATAGGTTTGTTTTGAAGGGTAATGTAGTATATTTTCTTGTCCTCTTAGCACTCAATCCTGATTGGCTGACATAGCCAACGTATACACACAGATTCAGTAGGATGATGGAACATGAGCAGAGCAGTACACTTAACTAGAAAGGTTGTTTGTTATCTTTTGAATATTGCATAGACTAACACATTTATATTTCTTTCTATTTGGGGTCTACAAGCAGGTTTTTTTTAATATGAATCGATCTTGAGCAAGCTATTCATGAAGCTCCCAAGCATTGCTTCAATCTTGGGTTGAATAAATATATAATTTTAAAACTTAATCATCAAGGTGTTCACTCAAACTCCAGAGTAAAATTTCGGTATAAAGACCGGTTTTCCTGGCAAAATACAAATGATTTTCTCGATTTTTTTAAAAGGGTGTTCCTCCAAATGTGAGACTGAACAAATAATTTCAAATAAAAATGTTTGTAAGAAGAGATGAACACTATCAAATATACCTGATCAAGTATTAATAATAAGTACTTCCACACACTGCCTAGGTCAGTAAATTAACCGAGTCTTACCAAATTCATCACAGCAAAGCCTCAATTATTTTTGAAAACACTTAAAATTCCTTCAATTCGAGACTTTGTTATAAAAAAATCCTTACTATCTCCTGCTGGGAGACTTCGTCATGAGACGCAACAAGGAGAACCCTTCCATCCACCCTAAAATGGGGTACAGCCATTAAATTACTCTTAAATCATTATAACACTTACCCGCCTCTGTGGCATAGTTGGCTAACGCGCTTGTCATGTTGAGCTCGACTGCTGAGGACGGGGAGATCGAGGTTCGAATCTCGATCGGGTGAACTGGGGGTGGTTTTTCCTAAATGGTTTTCCACTCTTCCTCCACGCAAATGCGGGTTCACTTCCTCTAATTCAACCTTCCCCATTCCTAATCCATTAGAGTAATTAGTACTTAAAGCGTATAACCCAAACGGGTAGTAAGATGCGGTGCTAAAAAAAAATAAAAAATATTATAACACTTCTTTTTAAGGTATGGATTTGAAAGTCATCATTCTGTGTTTGATTTGTGCTCAGCCATGAGTATAGAGTAGACAAGTTAAACTGTAGTATGTGTAGAAATGTGCTACAACCAGAGGTGGCAAAACCTTATTTGTGAAGAGGTGAAAAGGGGAGTTGGCAAAAAGTTTTTAAAAAGCTCCTCCCTCATTCAAACAGGGGGTGTAGAATCCTATCCTGCCAAATGTCTGAAAATTGGAACTCATATAACTAGGGCTCTGCAAGTACTTGGATTTCGAGCTTGTAACCAAGCTCGTCGTTTAAGATCGAGATCAAAAGTTTTGTAGACTCATCATTAATTTTGAGATTCCACTTGATATATGTAAAAATCAATTTTTAAAACACAATGGAAAGCATTTTAATTTAAATTAGGTCAGCACTTTCACTTATTAATCATTCGGTAGCTTAACAAATTGTTTAAATTAATATCAAATTTTACATTAATAACATAATATAGTTCTAAAACTTTTTTGGACCATATTCACTATTGCCGTCCATTTTGAATCATCCTGAATTGAAGTTGCATTGCTATGACAAAGCATTGAAAATAAAAATAGCTAAATAGATTACTAAATTATTGAATGATATTTTTTAATATCTTTACAGAGTCCCTTTCTAAAATAATAATTCCAGTTGAATTAAGAATTTAACATCACAAATAAATTATTTTGAATTTATGATATTTAAATAGTTGTATTATTCAAGAAGCATGTTGGTTAAGCTGTGCTGATCAACATATCAATAAATACTTTACCAAACTTATCACATTTAAATAAAAAAAAAGCATTTAGTATAATTTCATATTGTTTACTAGAAAAATTATTTTGACAGCCTTATTTTAAATTTTAAACATCAACAGCATTAAAAATTGAATAAAAACAAACTTTGCAATAAGATAATTTCTAGCACGAGACCGTACAACATGCACATGCAACTGTGCATTGAGGAATGGTATTGAAACAGAAGACGTGATCATACGTAATTATTACACTAAAGACTATTAAATTAAATACGAAACATTTCAAATATCTGCCTGTGTTCTTATAGGATGATTAAAATTACAGAAACATATTTTGGGGAAATATTAACTCATTAAAATGTCTATTAAATAAAACTTTTTTTTATAAATTGTTAGTGTAATTTCAATGTCTTTAAAGATATGAGTATTGTAACCATTTAATTATTTTTTCTATCATAGTTTCATTCAAGTGTTGTGTTTATATTTAAATGTTGAGACTAATTTAAAAACAAATATTTCATTTTCTTTAACTTTTTTTTTCAAAAGTATTTAGCCTAATATTTATAAAAATGAGTGTCATTCTTATTTCAGGAACAGTTTGTTGTTTTTATATACTTTTAAAAACTCTAATTTTAAATATGTCATATTTATACTTTGTGTTTTGACTGCTGACATTTTAAATATACTATTCTAATTTTAAAATAAATATGTACTCATTTGAAATGAATATACTCTAACTCGGGATCTTTTTGAAATATTCGTCTCGAGTTCAAAATGAATAAAACCCAAGTTTGCAGACTCCTACCTAGAACCTATTCTAGGTCCTCTTATGTAATTTTTTTTTGTAATTAGACTCTTCTCTGATCTACTTGGAATAGTCCTCCCCCATGTTTTTTAAAATTTGCATACCCTTACAAGATATTTAGAGGACTTCAACAAGAAACTTTATAAGAATTATATTCCTAAAGAAGCTACGGCATTCAGTGGTCTTCCCCAAGAAATGTTTTTAAATATGCTTATAGAAACTATTTAGAATGTTCTCCACCTCAACATTTTTGGAATATTAAATATCTTTAGAGAATAATAGAGGAGATCCTTCATTGGAATTTTTGAAAATTGGATCCCTTTTGATAACTTGACAAAACATGTTGGCAGCCATGCTAATGCTAGAAATCTGTGATTTTTCTAGAAATTTAATATAACATTTGAGTTTAAGAAAATTTATCTATTTTAATTTGGTCACACCTTTGAATAAAGGTTCTTAAAATGTTTAATTTCTGAAAGACTATAAAATTCAAGTACTTTTTTCAATTTTCAAAATTCAAGCATAAGTTCCAGTTTTCCTGATGAGTGGCCACTCTGAATCATATAAATAAAACTAAAATATGAATCAAGGTATAAAAAGAATATATTTTTAAATGAAATAAGATAAATATTTAAAGAAAAGTAATGTTTTAAAATTTAAAATACATATATTTTTAAATCATTAAAAGAAATCACCAGGCAAGGTCAAAAAATGTATCATTGGTGAAATGTGAGTACTCTCTTTCACAATGATGAATTAATGCTTTTACATGTTCCTATCATTATTTAACGTTTCCATTTTCTCCCTTTTGTGTTTCCTCTTTTAGGAAGTTGCGTTGCGCATTTCACACTCTTACCTGATGAGTTCAGATAGGATGAAACCTAAATCGGGGAATTGGACGGTGACGATAGATTTTCTTTAAGAGGCAACCATTACATCTTTGTCCAATGGCAGAAATGTAAAGCGTGAACTGTATTATTTTAATTGTAAAAGCCATATTGTGTTTGTCCCTTTTATATGTTTCTATCCACCTTTCCTATATCTCCTTCCAAATATAATACAATATAGAGCATATGAAGCCATGACAGGACTAGCAAGCCAGTAGTAGAGAACATATAGCTTGAATAAAAAATTGACCCTGGCCACAGGCTGGAAATAGTAATGACTAAGTTAAATTTAAAGAAATCAGGCCAAAATAATTAATAAATTTTAGGATATAACATGATAGAAAACAAAAAAATTATTATTCATTTCAATACTATTAAGGAAAGTTTAAAAAAGATTCAAGATTATAGGTTCAGATTTTTCAATTTGTTTTTGTAAACAGCCCCATTAAATCCCTGTTTATCTAGAGTGTAGCTGTTCACTTGGTGCCAACCTCCTACCAGAGAGAGAAGTTTAACACTAATGTTTTTTAGGATATACAAAGAAATTTAAATTAAGGTCTACTTGGTACCGTCTTCACTGAGCTAATTTTGTAGTAGTCCTATATTAAAATATCCTCTCTCTTCTACCTCATACTCGGCTCCATTCAACACCAGTTTACTCATTGACTGACCTTGACATTCCAATAGCAAGTACTACAATCCCTCATTGTTGGGTTCTTCCTCCCTGTCCCTTTTCAAATTTCCAAAGCAATATCCAAACGAGCAGAAAGAAGAGTAAACCGATTCATTCAAAATGACAATAAGAGGCAAAGAAATTCACTTTTTTAAGGAACTCAAATTTCGAGCCAGAATATTTAATTAAAACTCGACTTACGAGCTTGAAATAAAGGTGATTGTATTTGCAGAGCTATAGCTTTATCCATCTTTCCTTGAGCTTCTTCGAAAAAAAATTTATGGAAGATTGAATTTTGTCCAGACTTAAAGATCCAGGACTTTTGCAAATTAAAAAATAAGATTTCGAACATATTTATTTTCAGAACAAATGGATTGGTCTAGAATGCTTGGGTGGGTACTGTGAAATAACCATACAAAATACCACTAAACAATAAGGAACAATCAAATAAAAATATGTATGTGGTTAGAGGTTTTTAATAACTGGTTGTGGACTAGCCTTAGAAGATATTTTGATTTGACATGTAGCTATGAAAAAATAAGATATGATTTGACACATAAATATGAAAAAATAAAAATACAGTATGGTACAACATAAAAGACCTGGTCACAAAGCAATTTGATACAATGAAAAGACTTTTCTTTTATAGACCAGTACATTTATACAGTTGTTTCTTTTAGTTAGACAACAAACAACATTTAACAATGGGTGTTCATTTATTAATTAACCAATCAAAAGTAAAATACAACATTTAATTTTGTTAAGAGGTTAAATTAGCGATAAAATACGTCATAATAATAAAATCAGTATAAATTATATACTGCCAAACTACTTAATACTTTTCAGTAAACTTGATAAAAGTAACACTATTAATATAGGTGTTGAGCTGAGTTGCATAATACCAACAAAATTAACATAAATTATTGGTATGAGTAGGCAGCATACAGAAGATTTGATACTTTTTTGTCCTTTTCATGGCTCGACCTTCAAGAGCTCAACATCAAATATAAGGGTTGCATCTGGAGGGATAGTGATCAACAGTCAAGGAAAATTGAAGATAAATTACTGCTTAATAGACTAATACTATGACATTTAAAATATTCAAACAAGTTAGCAAAACTTGATTTACATGCAGATGGAGAGAACAAAACATTTAGTTCTATTAATCAGCTTGGCATTTTCTGCTCTCACAGTAATGAATTGACCAATGAGGCTTTGCAACAATATGAAACACTTTCTCATCAACACATTTTTTTAGGTGATATATATATAAATATATATATATATATATATATATTTTAACCCTTTGAGTGCCAACGTCGCTCAGAGCGATGCGCAAAATATCTGCTAGAATTGCCAGCGTCGCTCACAGCGATCAGATGTTTTCGAGCTCATAGTTCAGTCTTGAGTTAACAGATAGTGTAGAATTTATTTACACTGCATTCCCATATGTTCAAGCTACTTTATATGTCTTTGCACCTAAAGTTTCGATATATACTACCTGTTCAGGTTATACGCTTGACACAGAAATACTCGCAATACTTAGCGATAGCTCAAGCGAAAGTGATCAATTAGTTAGTGATTCTGAATTTATAAATAATGAAAATGAACATGAATTATCTTCCAAGTGAAAATGAAATATTGGAAAAAGTAGAAGCGGCAGCCTACATTGATAACATGAAATTGTAGCTGCTATACATAACCCAATTTTAAAATCAAATCTAAAGTTTTTTTGTTTTGTTGATATTGTTATTTACTCATTTTTTTTAAGGTCTTTTCACTGATTTGCTCTATTTTCAGCTATTTAAATTTTCAAGGCTGATACCCACAACCAGGACTTTCAAACCTGCTACACCACCAAAATATTAAGAGCATTTCCCAAATAATACAACAGTTCTCAACTTAGACAGTGGGAACTGTCCCACCAATGGATTGCCAAATCAAGATCATCACCAGGCTTCAACAGAAGATAGTTTATTTCTATAATATATTTGTTTTTCAAATTAACATTATTATTTTTATTATTATTTTAGTGTGTTTCTAGCAGTTTCTTTTAAAATTCAAAATGGAGTAATCCATTTTTTGTGTTATTTGTACTTTCTTCTTCTTTGTGTTTGATAAAGGAAACAATGTCGAAATATTATGATATTTGTGTTAAAATGTGTGTGCGACTACTTCTACTATAGAAGATAGAAGAAAGGAAGAAGATGTCACCTTTGTGCATTGGACTCTTCCCACATTTTTCCTCTTTCCCTNCAGGCAAACAAACAGGACCATGAAGCAGGTCATGAGGGCCCCGCGGTTTGCCGGGGACAGGAACCCCAGACATGCAAACGCTGTGAATAAATAAGGGAAATTGAATAGTTATTTTTAATATCTTTTAACAGAGATGAGCTAAATCTATTTTATCTCAAACCAGATTCTTCATTTTAACAACTAATTCTGTATACAAAATATAAATATATTAAAAAATACAACAAATACAGTGTTAGTCGTAATTCTATTAAATAATTAAAAATGTCATATTTATTAATTACATAACATATACTATATTTAGAGACACCGATATTTAGCGAGACTTCGCAAGTTGTGTTTTTACAAACTTTTACTGAGCACATTAAAATTGCCATAGAAACATAATTAAACATCATTGTGACAGTTTTGAGTGAAAATATTGACGCGAAATAAAACTAAATTAAATCTTTTCACAAAATTGACGATTTGGCCATTTAAACGCGAATTATGGTCACTTTTTCAATCCAAACGCGAATAAATAATAAAACATTTCTGACACTAGCAGCCATTCTAAAACTTGAACTAAAAAATAAACATAGTACCAACTGAACCAATATAATTTTCTTTCAAAAGAAAGTTTATTTCCCTCAACCAAAAACTTGCCTTAAAGAGTGTTGGAACTGGCTACTAAAACGGCCATATTGGGCACCCCTGGCAAGTATTTAAAGAACTAGAAGTCAAAAACAACGCCATGTCCAAGCTAGAGTGAGATCTCTCTACACTCGTATATTTGGCTTCCTGATGACGTCACTTCCATCAGGTCGTTAGAAATTAACGTTGAGTTACTCATTAGTAAGATCATTTTGTTTCTAACCTCTCTTATATTTATTTAATATTTAAACATGCCTAAAGTTTTAAGTATGTTTGAAAGAAAGCATGATTTTGGAAAATTAGGATTTTATATATTTGATAAAGTTAAAAAATAATGATGTGCAAATTGTGCAACACGCGTTGACTGGTTCAGAAAAGACACGTGTTTGAAGCATATTAATAGTGCCTGGCATAAACGGAAAAAAGTAAAGTTTCTGAATCATCAAAACAAGCAGCCCTTGAAAATTCTCTAATAAAGTCTAAAAACTCAAAAGAAGACCGCAAAGAATCCATTATGGATACCACGAAAACATTTATGGAAGTCATTTTTTTTTAAAACTTTCCTTTATTATTTAAAAATCAAAAGTAAATAAGAGCCAATTATTTTCTGATTTTATTTTCCTAGTGACAAATAGTGTTTTTTTTAACACTTTTGATTATTTACTAATTTATCCAAAAATAGTTGATATAAATGTTTGATTTGGGTTATTTTCAAGATGTTTATCACACTTTGTCAACCAATATAGTCTAATATTAGTTTGTTCTATCAAAAATTAGAATGCTTACAATTGGGTTTTAGGTGGAGGAGACCTCCCTAAGGCAGGAACTATAAGAAGTGTTTGGATCCCAGAAGTTAACCAAAGACAAGAGGATAATATCAAGGACAAAGTAAAAAATCAGCAAGTTGCAATTCTTTGTGATGAGACAATTGATAGAAAAGGACAGTGTGTTTTTGTTATTTTGTTGAAAACATTACGTGCTGATTCGAAGCAAAGCTTGTTTGTTGGTGCAGTTAAAGTTTTGCAGAACACTTCAGCAACAGAATGTTTACGGGCACTTGTGGACACCATCACCAAGTATCAGATTCCTTATGGTGCGTGTTACATGACGAAATGTGTGACTTCTTTGAAAGTTCTCTTAAGCGATGATTTTCTGCATATACGGTGCTGGGACCACAAACTATTGGTCAGCAGAGCTGCCAGAGCTGAATGAGTGTTGCTAAAGCAAAGACTGTATTTCTGAACACTCGAAAGAGAACACATAATTATCTAGCATTTTTGAATGAAAAATGCAGTAAAGGTGAAAAGTCTGCTAAACTATTTCCAAACCCAGTTTTAACGCGATGGAACTCTTGGTTTTGTTCAGTGGTGTACCTCTGTGAATATTTGGTGGATCTAGTAGAATATTTTTCCACATTGGAGGAGGTGACAGCAGCACTTAAGTAATTCCAGGATATGTCAAATGTTAAAGTAACCCTAATGTTGATTGAATGCCAAGCAACATTTTTAATTGAGCACTGTTCTGAATTGGTGGAATTAATTACGATACTCGAAGGTTCTACCTATGCCTTCAGTCATAAGCTGTATGGTAAAGTGACAGAGCTACAAAGTGATTTTAAACTGATTTCTAATATGAACTATGGAGGAAAAACACAGGGAAAATTAAGAATTCTTCCAACTCTAAAACAAGCAAATGTCAAAAGTCAGTTTCAATCTTTAGCACAGCAGTGCCTTATAAAGCTGAATTCACTCCATCAGTCAGACACATCCAAAACATTTTTTGAAAACATTGGTACTCTTTTTGACATTCGCTCGATTGGGACAAAACAAGTTAATTCTGATCTCTTCCAATCAGCTCGGAAAATACCATTTTTAAAATCCTGCTCTGAAATTAATTTTCAAAGAGGCTACTGTGCGTTGCAGACACAAGTGAGAGCTTTGCAAAGCAATAGTAAAATCATTGACATTTTGGACATATTGTTTGGACTGAAAGAAGACCATGAAGAGTTTGCCATCAACAGCATAGAAGCAATATGGATTCCAGTGTCTAATGTTGACAGTGAACGTGCATTTTCCACATATTCCAACATTATGTCAGATAAGCGCACTAACTTGAAAATTGAAAATTTGGAAACAATGTTGTCTTTGTACTTTGGTGATTGACGTGAAGTATGTTGATAAAAGGTATGGACATTTTGCCTTATAAAATAATTCAGTGCAAGTAATTTCTAAGCTATTTGAATTAATTTATTACCATTACCTTAAAAAACCTCTTAAGACTTTTTATACTGAAAATCAGGGTCTTACCCTTTTATTTACCGAAATTCAACTTTTTATTTAACGAAATCAAATAATTTTATTTACCGAAAATCATGGTTTTACTCTTTTATTTAACGACTTTTTATACCGAAATCCAACTTTTTATTTAACAAAATCCAGTGGTTTTATTTACCACAAATCAGGGTCTCTAACTATTATCTATAGATTATATATAATCTATTCCAACCATAATATTGATAATAGTCTTGCAAGTATCATTATGTAGTCATATCAACAGGATAGCTTATGAAGGATCCAGCTTCACCAAAATGAAACTAACAATTAAAAAGTTACATTTGTTTTGCTCGTCAAGCAAACATTTTCCCTCGTCATAGATAAGGCTTTATTCAAGCCCTAGCTATAGGCATTGCTTGTGTCAGTGTGTTAATGTGGTATAAATCAACAATGTACAACCATCTCATGTTAGACTGCCATACTAAGTAATGGATTTTGTTAACATGCACAAAGACTTATCCTTCACTTTTGTTTTAGTGCTCGGATGTGAAATTAATGTGTTTAGTAAGGTATTTAAATTTCCAGGCTTTAAATTAAATTGTTCAACATTTCACCGTTTCCTCTGACATAAATGAATCGCCTAACTTTTCCAAATGTTCCCGGCTTTATCTGGCTGTGGCTATCATGTTTTAAGTTGATATAAAATAGTGTTTAAACAATCTATTAAGATTAAATAATAGCTGCTGGAGAGCAGCTGGAAAGATTTAAAATGATATTAAAGGATATATTCCGGGGTGCCCACGAGATCCATAAGCAAAATCTGGTGAGCAGATCAGTCTGGCGCGTTGCCCAACACACATCTAGATAACACAAAGCCAAATAATACATACATTTTATTTAGTCTGTTTGAAACACAGATTGTTGATGATTTAGTATGTTGGCTTAGTAGAGAGAAAGATAATAAAGCCAAGAGGAACTACAACTAATGATTGAGGCCGGGTTTAAGAAAACTAGCTCTTTGATAAAACCTAAATTATTCAGGAGAGACATGTTTATGTTTTGTTCATTTACTCTGTTCACTACATCAGATACAA
This sequence comes from Timema shepardi, assembly GCA_902151425.1. Taxonomy (NCBI): domain Eukaryota; kingdom Metazoa; phylum Arthropoda; class Insecta; order Phasmatodea; family Timematidae; genus Timema; species Timema shepardi. Next base: position 25,361 of record CABFVX010001709.1, on the reverse strand, counting down.
ATAACGTAAACATTCATAATTGTTTGTTTGCGTGAAATATTTATATATTATTTTGGAGTGGATAGTATTTAACTAGTCAAAAATGAAAAGTTTTTTCAAAACTCACTTTTTACACTATACATCTAATGAAACCCTATAATACAGTTTAGAGTTAGTGTAAATAAAAGACTACACACATGACATTGTATTGATTGGCATGTGTTCCAGAAAAAATTGTCTTGGTCTATTTTGTTCAATCTTTTGTAAAGCAGGTCCCTAAAACCATAAAATTAAATTATTCATAACATAAATATGTGTCAAGAAAACTTGAAAAAATGTACTAGGGAATTATCATAAACAAACATAACACACTAATTCTATATATATATTTTTATTTATCACTGCATTTTACTATATTCTGTTCACGATAGGTTTTTACCTGGATGAAAGTTCAAAAATCATATGTTTAGGTTTTGGGTTGCCAACACTTGTAAAAGATCACAGTTTTGTTATAAATGTAAAGATCTTTAATTACCTGTTATATATTACATTAAAAATAAAATAAACTTAAGTTTTCTTATACTATTTCATTTTTTTAAATAATTTCTTTTTATCCAACTCGAAACAGTATTTTAAACATAATTAAAAGTACTTATTTTTTGTTTTGGAATGTTTAATATAGTGCACACATCGATACCTTTTAATACAGGCATCGTATTTACTTGCAAAAGAGAGAATTCTTGTCATTTTTTTACATACAATAAATGATTTTATGATTATTTTATCGTATTTGGAAATATTTAACTGAATAAAATATTTTCATCAACTGCGTGTCAGCATCATCGTAAAAACTTGTTTACCGTTATGTTCAATCATATGGTTTGGATTCGTCAGTCGCCATTTTGAGGCTATGTCCGTTAGAAGTTTTTGTGAAAGTGGTGCGAATATTTTTTAAGTGGAATAAAACTATAAATAAACTTTGTGTCCGACCTCAAAATAAATATATAAATAATATTGGCCTTAATGTGGTTAACTATCACATTAATATATTACCATCTGTTTTCATTACAGTCATCCAAAGTGATAAATGTCAGCTGTTGGTGTAGTGATATATTAGAGATTACTTCTATTAACATTTCGAGCTGTCATCCAGGTAAACTTAGCTCGTGAATGACTTATACTCGTTCAGGTGATACACTTAAGTAGCCTACTAATTACGCCAACGGGCTAGGGATTTAGAAGGTGTAATATAGAGGAAGTGAACCCACGTTTGCATAGAGAGACAGTGGAAAAACATTTAGAAATAATAACCAACTCATCAGACCTGGGTTCGAACCTCAATCTCCTCGTTCTCGGCAGTCTAGCTGAACACGAAACTGGCGTGTTATCTAACTATGCCATCGAGGTGGGTTAGCAGATATTCTACTGACCTCAATACTAGAGCAAAAACTACCATTTAAGTCATTGAAAGATAGCTTTCTGGCCTTACAAACATTGACATGTTTCTCTCTTTGTGTAGTACTGCTATGGCCATGAGCTATATCAACTTCTTCCTTTGGTGTCTGATGTTTACTAGTGTTTTCTTCTGGAGCTCTTTTTTATCCTTTTTGTCCAAGAGGAACTTTAGTAATCACACTGGTTAATTCTTGATCGACATCCATTATAAATCCATACACAAAACACTTACAAAAAATATTTATATCAAGTAAATAGTAAAATAAAACAATGGTGTATTATTATGAAACTTCGATCTTGAATGTTGTACACAAATATTAGGAAAAATAACTTACATTGTTACAAATAAAAGTGTAGTAGTGTAGAACAGTTCCATTACCAACTAGTCCCCCCAAAAAACAAAATACCCTTAGTATTATTTAGTTTAAACTTGAAAAGAAATCAACAAAAAGTAAGTTTTGTTAAAATCTATTATTTCTACAGTGCTCTTGCAATGGTAATACACATGTTTTGTGAAAATCAATTTCAGGATAACACTCAGCCCTATCCATAGTAGTGAATCCCATTAAAGTAATTTTTAACCGAAAATGAAGAAAGTGAGTTTTTTTGAAACCAGGCCTCAATTGCTCAGAGAAAGGATAGAAAGAAACCAAAAGGGGAAACCTCCTAAATCACCTCACTGGGAAAACATAACACAATCACCACTGTAAATACCTCTACTAATGATAAATAACAATAATGTTTTTAAAGACATGCAACCAATATAACATACAATGGAGGAGGTATATTCCATTCAAGGTAGGAATTGACTTCTGAAAGGCCTTTTTTCCTACCATAAATCTACTATATAGTAGGATATTGGTAGGAAAAAAGACCTTTCAGAGAGTAATTCCTACCGTGAATGGAATATAGGTGTGTTTTATGAACCTTTACTTACACATTAAAATGGTTCTACCAACATGTATAATTCCATTGCATCTTAGTTCCAGATCATACACTAGTGTTGTAATGATAACTTTTATCAACAAACAAATACCTAGTTATTAAAATAACTTGATTGGTGCAATTTTGACTTAACTTAAAATCACTTCCAGAGCCAGTGTTTAAATAATAATAATAAAACATTAATTTTTTTTATTTAGTACCGTATCTTACTACCTGTTCAGGTTAGACACCTGTGTTATAATACTAATGGGTTGAACATGAGGAAAGTTGAATGTAAAGGAAGTGTACCCGCATTTGTGTGGAGAATGTAACCATTAAGGAAAAGCTACCCTAAATACACCCGACCGAAATCAAACCATGATCTCTCTTTCATTGGCAGTCTAGTCTGTTGTGAGAGTAGCGCTTTAGACCATGCGGCCACCAAAGCATGTATTAACATTTTTAATTCAATATTCAGTATAATGATAACTGATGATAATAATGGTTAGTAGTATGATTGGTTGTGGCATAGAGTTTAGTTAAGTTGCTGCAAGCATTACCAGCACATTGACATTAATATATATATAGGTATATTGTTAAATTATAAATTTTGAATATGCTAAGTTGTCAAGTAATTCAGGAGAGTGAAAATTTGCGTGAGCCATATTATTTACACAAATAGTAGGGCTAGTTAATTTACCTGTGCTACACCGTTATCCCAGCCTTTGATAACTTCACCTTTACCTAACCGGAACTTGAATGGTACACCTCTATCTCGGGAGGAATCAAATTTTTGTCCATTCTCTAACGTCCCTGTAAAAATAAAACAAATTGGTTAGATGTGATTTAATTACAAAAAGATTTAGAAATAGACATGGGCATATTGGAAGCATCCCGCCGTACCAACAATATTCTCAAAAAAGCACCCGTCCTTGTGTATAAAAAGCCTCAATCGGTTAGAAATATTCTGGTACACCCTAAATTGGAAACTGAAAATGACACAACCTTCATTCAACCACAAGGCTCTCAACCTTGTAACAAAACAGCTTGCAAAACCTGCCAAATACATCATCCAGCAGTCACTTTATCTAGCAGCATCACCAACTGCATCTATACCATCAAAGGCAGCCACACATGTGAGTCTAGTAACCTAATTTACCAACTAGAATGCCAACAATGTACTGTACAATACGTTGGCCTCACCACTGAAACTCTCCGTAAACGAATGAATGGACACCACCATGACACCAAAATTAAGAATCCAGAAAACCCAGTTTCAGCACACGCCTCCCCTCATAACCTCAACTTTGAGGACTGCTACACTGTCAAGGTGTTAAAATCATTCCACAAGACACAATGTAATATGTCTCAGTTAAGAAGATGAGAACTGGCACATCAATGGATCACAAAGTCTAGAAAACCACCCAACCTAAATATTCGCTAATTTCAACCCAGAGGCTACACCAGCACCACCCACCTTCCATAGAATAATAGAGAAACATTCAGACAATTTTATCTTCACCAGAGAAGTTTTCATCCATACCAGTTAAGTTGGCATCACTGAAGACAACATCCTGTTCAGTCTAATTAAGTACTACTTCCTGAGGAAGATGCTATAATAGTATTATATTGAAGTGTGTAAATATGTATTAGTGTTTTTACTTTCATTTGTGCTCTACCATTTTCTTAATATTCTATCATTTTATTTATTACTAAATGTTTTTGCTCCACACACCTTTTTCATACATAGAAATAGAGCAGTGAATTAATATGTGATGTATTATTAAGACTAAGAAAACACCCATTTTATCAACAATCATTCCCGAGTTTATTTTTAAAATGCCACGTCTTGGTTACAATTAGCTAATGACACACTATGTTTAAGCTTACACAAACACCATTTTTAGCTAACGACTTCCTAAGCAATTATTACATGTATGTTAATTTAACAAACAAGCTTATGACCTCTCACTTTAGAAAATTGTTTAAAGGACGATAAAAAAAATAAATGCATAGCAAACATTGACATTCAATCTTATTTATCTTACGAACGTCAAAATTGACACCAGTTTTCAAAAGTAGCCACTGCATAACACATGGCATTGTGTATAAATATATGAAAATAGATTTAGCAAAGTTTTGAATTTTGATTTGCAAAGGTGCCCATTGATTGTATATATATAATAATAAATTAAGTTCTAGAGAGCATATTCTACTTTATAATTGCAAAGTAACTTTTAAAACTAATTCAACGCAAAGTGAACGCTTTGATAAAAAGAGTTAGCTTACTGCCATTGTGTTTTGAGTGTTATGCTCAACATCGGCTCATATCAGGATTAAGCTCTAATTCAACTCTTAATAACTAATTGTACCAAATAATTTGGAATCTACATCTAAGTACAACTTTTATTATTGGTATTGTAGGCCTGCCTGTAAATCATATAAATATATCCCCATGTAGGCCTATTTCCCACTCGGTGAAGTTGGTAACGACTAGATAAACAATTGAGTTATGGGTCCGACAAGAATGTGTGATCTAGTTTTCACAAGTCCTGCCCGCACTTATAGTAGGTCACTCACCAAAATCATTCATACATTAAACTAGTGCAACAATATTAGCTTCAACAGCAAAACTATTATATCTGTCACTCACATTTTAATAAATTATTTTAACTACTTGTTGGTAGTTCATTTCTAAATTGTAGCTACAATCAGCCACCACCAGATACAAAAACAGAGTAGAAAGTATTGTTTTAGATTTTTATTAAAGGTATCTGCTAAAACCCTCTCTGCAGTGAAATATCCCTTGAAGGACACCTATGAATAGCAGGTTCTTCTTTATAGCGAACAATTTAAATTTACACAGTAAAATAACACAGGCTCTTACAGTGAAACAACTTCCCAATAACAAATGTGGACACTGCTAGAGAGACATTTTTACACAGCAATCTCTAAACAAAGGACAACAATTGTAAACACCAGTCCATTCATAGTATTTGACTGTAGGAATGTCATTGTTTCGAGTAAAATGTGAGAAGTCCTGCCTTCCCCCTCTAGTAGGGTACATTGTCATAAAGTTCCCTCCCTTCAAGACCCTTCAGTGGGGACTGTTCAATCTGTTTTAGTCTGTGCTCGTGCACACATATAGGCCTACAGTTCACATTTCCTTTTATTTGTGTATTGTTCTGAATACTATGCAGTCTGTATAGGATTCGTACAGTATTTATTCACTTGTGATAATTATCCTGCATACAATACCACACAATACAGCAATAAAATTGTTGTAGCTAACATCCACCATATCTAGGCCTTGATTCATTTAGAAACTGTCCTCAAGACCTATGATTTTTTTTAAATATAGCCTATTTTTTCCAAATAACAGAAACTTCTTTGATCTCGAAAGGTGTCCGCTATTAAGGCCTTGCCTACCCTCCCTGGCGGTGTGTTGAGCTTTCAGCTTTCAAAATAGATGGCGTTGCAAACGTTATACAAACTGGTGGATTCCAGCCATCAGGTTGGCAGCATTACTGGTTTGTTTAAACAATTGGGAGGCTGGGACCGGTAATCAGTAAAGGCCGCAAGCAAACTTTTCCTACAACTGATAGAGATAAGAAGTGTAGTGCCGGACAGTAAAGTGTGTAGGCGACCAAGTTGGACTAAAGGTGGGGAGATAAAACGTCAAGATACAATCAAACTCTCAAGCAGAAAAATTAGCTTATCCATCCCAGCCAGCTAGACACTTCCCTATGGGGGTTCAAATCCCTGCTGAGGGTATTTTGGGGAGATCTTATTCAATCGTTTCCTTCTACTCTCCCATGCAAATGTGGGTACTTTTCCTTCATTAATTCTGCCTGTTTAGGTATGAACTAATTACGCCAGTGGGTTAGGGATAAATACGTTTCAATTTAGAGGAAGTGTACCCGCATTTGCGTGGGGAGAGAGAGTAGGAAAATAGTTAGGAAATATCACCCATGATTGAGCCACGATCTCCCAGTCATATGCAGACTAGTCTAATGTGAGAGTGACGCCTTAGACCATGTGGCCACCAAAGTTGGATATTACCAATCCTAATGTCTAAAAATAACTAAACGATTATAATAACATGACTTATCAAATCTTTAAAAATTACGTAAGCTAGTGAGGTGGGAGGGAGATTATGTGAGGGAGGGTGGATCTAAAATCATGTAACAAAGCCTTAAATAATTTAAGGATGGCTCCCTTGCAATAAAAACTATGGGCTATATATACAAGGCCGAGCAGCCGGGTCATGTTATAGAGCAGAGTAGAAACGAACTCAGGTCATTGCTTTATAACTATCCTTTATTAAAAAGTATTGAACTATTTTTTTTTCAGATACATATCTGGGGAGGATAGTGATATAAATAATACTGTATACTTATTTATCAGAGAAAAAATTATTTAAGGTAAAATTAGAGATAACTTATTTTTGAAGAGTTTGTCACTAACTATAATAACATATATGAGAGAGTATGTAGCTTACGATTTTGTCAAACCATTTATTTGAGTTTATTAGTAAGCAGTTAAAATAAAAAATAACTAAAATTGAATGTGCTAAATTTGGCCACTGTGCTTTGATTAATTTTTAAACTTTAAAGGCTAAAGAGGCAATAAAATATTTAAAAAGCAGTTTCATTTCGAAGACTAGAACAATTTTGACTATAAATATATCTGTTAGTTTTATTGCTGATATCACCGCGCCATACTACCTGTTCATGTTATACGCATATATGATCATCTAATTGGGTAGTAATGAGGAAGGAAGCATTTGAGAGGTTATCTACCAGCATTTTTATTTTGGGAGATGGGGAAACAATTTAGGGAAAACTATCCTCAGTAGACCCGACCAGGATTTGAACCCCAAGCGCTCCACTATCAGCAGGCCAATTTAACACTGGAGTGACACATTAGATCACTCGGCCACTGAAGTGGGTATCTGTTATTCAATACGGTGTTTACAGTTTTCAAACATCTATAGGATTTACACAATTTTCCAGAAATAAATGTTTTTGGGAATAATTTTTCATCCTATTGGTAGATTTTAACTTGAGTAATAACTCCATGGTGTCAGCCTGCAAGCAGGCCATACCAATCGAGAGGCTGCCATATGTTGGTGAAGATAGTGCCAACATTTTC
>CABFVX010001709.1:0-14504 GCA_902151425.1 Timema shepardi | reverse complement strand
TTTTGTACTAATAAGTATTGTTATATTGTGTACTTATTTTTCTATGTTGTTATTATTATTATATTATGAACAATACTATTAGAAGCTCTTGTAAATACGATTAGAATAATATCAATAGAGAAGAGATATATCCTTTTTTAAATTACTGTATATTTAAAACTAATAAGTTTTTCAGTGAGTTCAACTTATATTTATATATTGATAGCACGTAGGCCTACTCAAATAGCATATAACATGTTATGTATTAGTTTTGCGTATATATGTACATGTAGGCAGCTTATGGTAGGGCAATTATAGTATTATATAATTCTGTTAATAAAAACATGTGATTGGTTTTTGTTCTAATAAGTGTTGTTATATTGTTATATTATATACTTATTTTTATGTGTTATTATTACTATTATTATATTATGAACAATATTATTAGAGGTTATTGTAAATTTCAAGAAGGTTTGGCTTGAATTAATTCTATTTACTACTTTGTATAGTGATTAATATCACTAGTTTAAATAGTATTGACGGACCAGTCTTTCTGACAAGCCTCATTCAATCTAAAACCAGGCGCGCTAAAATAGCTCGTAACTAAACACGTCAAACTGAGCGAAGTATTTAAGCTACAGAGATGAGTCTTATATCCAAATAAAATTCAGTTCATGGTCATCATTATAGTTCTTTCATTAGAAAACAATTTTTTAAAAGCAAACCAATTGGGATATGGGAATTTTAATAATTTCCTCATGTCTTAAAAGGTTTTTATAACAAATTCTGAAAAAATGACTGATTGTTCAAGCAGTTTACAAGAAAATGTGAGTTATGTTTTGAAACTTTCGAGCGTTCTTTGTGTGTCATTCGAGCTCTATCAGGCCGGTGACGTCACGTCTTGAATGAGAGAGGATCACCTCCAGAGCCGTAGTGAGACAACCCTTACTATATAGCCCTGACTAACGGCACCTATTATCAACTAAGATAAGTATTTGTAAAAGGAAAAGTTGTATTTAAAACCACATATTTTTACTAAAGTGTCGACTTGCGAGTTGTTAGAGCTCAATATCGGCGTGATTATTGAAGCTAACCCAAATTTAAAAATATGTTTAAAAAGAAATTATCCATTAACTAATATGTTATAAACAAACACTCTAGCTTAATTGTACAGAGAAAATAAATAAATCTATTAATAATTTTTGTTTTCCCATTTAAAATGCATTGAAATGGAAACATTTTAACGAAAATATTTCAATAACCATTTTTAGCATGGTTTGAAAATTCCATAAGAATTACGAAATATGCCCAGATGTTACTAAAATAAATAAAAAAACAACAATGTTGAATTATTAGATATTTTTTAAACATTTTTTTGTTTATAACCATGCATTTATGGGTAGGCTCGGACTTAAGAGATTTCAATGTACCAAGAAAATAGGTAGAAAGGTTATAAACAGCTTACGAAGTTCTGTGGAGAGAACTTCCATACTTACCTGTATAGTGGACTACAACTGTCTGTCCGGTTTTAGGATATGTTTGCCCTGAAATAAGAAAATTAATATTAACTATAGATTAAATGGGTACCTTCTTTTTAAGTACAAGGTGACTATTTAATCTCTAGAATAAAATTTCAGCATAACTCAATTTTCTGGTAAAAAATATATATCAGATTTTTGAAAATACTCTTTCTCCTGTTGTGAGACTTAGAACATATATTTCTAAATAAAAAGGTTTTGAACACACCATCAAGTTTTAGCACTTGAACAAGTATAGTTAATGAGTAGGCCTATTTATACTCAATGCCTAAGTTAGAAGACTATTGTAATCCTAGACAATTCATACTATCTACAATCTTTTTTATTTAAGTCTACTTTAATCCTTTCCCTATCTCCAAGAGTTTTGTTTCTTATTCCTCATGCGTGCCTATTTACTTGCAGCATTAATCACCATATTTAAATCTGTCATATTTAAAAGGCCCTTAGCTCCAGTGACAATCTTATGTTACACGTTGAAAAATAAAACTGTCCTTATGTTGGTTTCAACCAGACATTCTTTATTTATAGGAAGTTTCAGCTGTTCACAGTCAACTGGATGGATATAAAAAAGAATAACTATATTCCTATTTGTTTAAAAGTAAAAATTTCACGTATGTTTATAGTTTCTAATACCGGTAAAATATTTGCAGATTAAATTAATATTACAACATTTAACTTAAATTTTAACTAACATTTTAGCTTTGTAATCAATTAACTTCAAGGAACAGTGGAGCAAATTTGTGTGGCATTAAGGAAATTAATGTAAACCCCATCTTTAAAAGTTGCATCTAGTTAATAAGCAACAGTAGCCTATATATAAGTACACAGCATATTTTTTTTAAAGAATAAAAAATGGGTTTAGGAGAATGGTCCCCAAAATATTGATTAGGCCCTATAACAATTTTTTACTCCTAATGTAGTCGAGTAAAATCTCATATGAAAGAGCTATTCAAAACCTTTCCAAAAACACCAGAAGCACGTCAATGTTAAGGTTAACAAGATGGTGCCAAAATGGTCAAAATTACAAATTTTGCACCCCTATAACTTCACAAATGAAAAAGATGTGGACCTGATGATCTATCACTTATTTGGTTTTAGCTGACAGCTAGCAGATGCTATCAGGGTATTCCATGTCAAGTGATCCACTTTTAAAACTTAAACACTTGNTTGAAAACTTAAACACGTGAATTCGCCCCCCCCCCCCCAAATTTGGCTCACGTAATGTACCCTCAGAGGTAATCAATAATGCAAATTTTTGAATTATCTGCAGTACTTTTTAAATTACAGCGCTCTGAAATCTCAAAAAATCACAATTTTCTGCTGGCATGCAATTACAAAATAAATTTTTACTCAGGCTAGAAATGAGATAAAAGGCGGAGGATGAACAATATTTATAAATGTTTTAACATGACAAAAATAGCTTAACCCAAACTGTTATGTAAATATATACAAATTTCCGAGCCTAAAGTAACATGTGAATAACTAGAATTTATGATTAATTAGGGATTTTTTTTAAAGATCTTGATTTTTTTCACATTTATTTTGTTACAATCAGAGTTTTGCTTTAGGCTATGTTGTATGAGTGCTAGAAAACATATTTATCCTAATTTGATGAGAAAAAATAAAGAATCCAGCCCTCAGCTCACTTTAGCCAAATATACTCTGGATACATCTTAAATACAGTATATTAACATATTTTACATCCACTAATTTTGCAGACTAGGCTATGTATAAAGCTAGACACAAATTACTTGTTCAAGTACCTTCTGTTCTACCTAAAATTATTGTAAGAACAATTTTGAAATTCTAATTTTTTTGTATGATTAAATATGAAATGAAATTAATGTAAATTAAAATGCAAGGTTAGTTACACAAAATTATATAATTACCATCACCCGGCGAAACGACTTCTACCTCCACACCCATGTTGAAATGGTTTAAAATTTATAATAAATATAAAAACAATCCAATTATGTGGATTTATAAATGAGAATTTGGGACGACTTCACCTAAAACAAAATTTCAGCGAAATCTACAAATGTTTTCTTAAAAACCACAAATTACTTTACACACGAACATGAAAACAAGTCACAAATAGTGATAGATTAGTCCACTCTTCCTAAAATAAAAATGGCGTCTACTTAGCCATAGAGAAGACCAAACTCAAAGACTAGATTACTTATTTTAGATAGGTAGTGACAATACGATATGAGTGCCTTGTAGATGTATGATAAGTATATTTATTTTAAATATTTTCTGTTCATGTTTAAAATGGATTGTTGTGGTTACACATATTTGTCACTAGCGAATTTTCTTTATTCTAGCATGAATGACTACATTTGTAAATGTGATTGAAAATAAAGGAGAAATTTTACAATTTTGATTATGTTTATTAAGAAGTGGTTTAAAAACAATTGATTTTAACAGGGATAAAACATTTTATAGGTACCATGTAAAGATGGAAAATAATGGTGAAATATGGTTTTAAAAATGTTAATTATGAGTATTATTCACGTTAATCACGAAACTTTGACATTTATCAAAATCTCGAGTTTGATTTTTTTAACGATCGTAATACTTCCCTCTCCAAGGGGTTGAGGGTTAGTTAGAAACTAGGCGAATGCTTGTACACATAATAATAGCACTTTCCATTTACTCTGAAAGGTAGCAAGCTGAACGTGATGGCCTTTCAGGATAGGCAAAGTCTACATAAATAACAAAGCTTAGAAGATGGAATTGATATTTAGGTTACAGATATAGCTGCAACAATTATCATAGCCAGGGGTTCCGTGTATGATTCCAATATCCAGATGTCATTTTTAATTTTTAATTTCAAATATTATATCATTGTGTTTGTACTAAAGTTTTAAACCTATACAAAAATGTATTGATGTTAAATTATATTGCACTGTTTGGCTATGATTTTGATATGTGTTTGTGTACTTTACACAGTTTATAATACTGGGACAAGGGTGTGAGGATAAAAATAATTATTTATCATGTTCTGCTTTAAAATATAACATAACGTTTTGCGACTTGATTATCTATTTAGCCAAAATTTACTAAAGAGGCCACCCCAAACAAAAATATGTTTTTTATGTATAGCTGACTTTTGACATAATTATTGCATGCTTATATCTTTACTCAGCTGTTTATCTTATGGTTAACTAGAATATAAACAATTAAATTGTCGGGTGGAAACTAGTGATAATTTTTTTTTATCTAAAATAATGGTTTGACCAGTATTATTTCTCAATATATTTATGTTAGGTTTTAAACATTAGAACAATTATATCACTAGCTTGATGAACTTCACAATTTTATCAAAGATTTGTCTTACACCTAGTATATTGCCAGTTACCAACAAATATCTATTAATACACACGCTGCTGAGCATAATACAATACTGCATATCAGTGGCGTGCGGTCAATTCTGTACAAAGGCAAGCCATAAGGCTACAAGAAAGGGGGGCATGATGGACACTAGTTTAATTGGAAGCTCCAACTGGTCCTTTTTTTTTAGTTAAAAGTATTATGGGGAAGAAAGGAAGGGGTGACAAAAAATATGTATGGGATAAAACAAAATAATTGGTGGTCCTAAAAGTATTCATCAATCATTAAATTAAATATTTAGGTATTTAAATAATAATTGCAATACTAACTCAAATAAAAAGAATAGTAATAGTGGTCAATTTACGATTACCGGTGTTTTCTCTTGTTTTATGGCCTGCAAATGATTACCTTTGGCCTGCCTTATAAGAGCTTTGAATCCGGATTTATTCTACACGCCACTACCGTTATTAAATAGTAAGGTCAACTATGTAATTTTCAACCAACCTAACACACCGATAATTACTATACAATTTCATAAATGTTGTGACGCCCACAGATAATCGGAAGAGTGTGTAAAGAACAACCAAGGAATCACAAGAGAAAACATAGTTTTATTTTAATTAAGTCAAATATAAAGGTAATAATGATACATTATATATTTCAAAATTGGCATAGAGAGCAAATTTGTAGTTTGGAAATAAACTTCAGTTCAAGATGATAAAACTTAATCATAAATATACATAATATTACATAAGATAGAGATTATCGACAAACTATATATATGAAATAGCGAAGCCATAAAATTTACTTTTTATATATATATATATATATATATATATATATATATATTTACTTTATATATATATATAATAATGTATTCTGCGAAAGCAGACATAAGGATAGTAAGATAAAGTGGTATAATATATAAGTCCCAGCCATTGCCGTTGAATCCTATACCTAAGTAACAATGGATCATTTGATTTTATAATTTACTTTGAAGTGAATAAATATGGTTCATAAACCGCCGTTCGAACCTATACAACCTAACATGATAACCTAATCTTAATTAAATAAATATATAATTCACGCTATTAAAGCGTGCATACTTTATTTTAATAACCTCCCTGAAACTCGTAAATATATCGATGTAATCACTTAGCTGAAATAAGTGGATATGAGAGCGCGCCACAAGTACATTAACAGTACTAACGTAAATCATGAATTCCCCTTAAAAACAAATATGATTGACTCGCGGTTCATCCACGTCAAACCCCACCAGAAAACCCATCTTTGAAATCTGATTATAATAAAGAAAGCCCAAACAATAATTTTGAAAAGTATCCCTCCCCATTATTTATATCAGAACAGAATTTTGAATAAAGTTCCCTAGCCCTAGTTTATATTGGCGCCCTCACCTTTGTGCAATATGCAAGCCAGTGGTACAATGAGTGACGAGGTAAACAATAATAGCCATTATATAGTAAGTACAAACTACACATGTTCTCAGAGGAGGGGGAAAGCAGGGTGGAAACAAAGAACAAAAGGAAGGGAGAAGACTAGCGCTCTCGGAGCTTAGCGATCAGTCCAGTAACTACTCGAAGTTTGCAGAACATCCCAGATGGTGGAACCGGAAACGATCTTGGTCAAGTTAAGTCCTTGTTTGTTGTGGGCCGGGCTTCGATGATGAGCGAGGCACTGACCAGCGTCTCGTTTCTGTCGAAATTGTTCAACCCACGAGAGAGGCTATCTTAGTGTGTGTTAGTGCTCCATCAGACGGAGAGAAGCCAGGCCGGTGTTGGTGAGTGTTTTAATTCAATATTACTGAGTGGTATGCGTTATATATTGCTATTGGTTGTAACATCATTACAATGTGAGTATTGAAGCATCATTTTTTTTTATATAGGTTGCCTGAAGATGGAGTTGGTCCGCCTGATTAAATTATTTTCTTTTTCTTGTCAAAAGACAGGGATAAAAAAACTAATCTTCAAAATATTACTTATGAGCTTTTATACAGCAGCCCTCTTCCACTGCCGCACTTGTTGACGCACTCTTCGTTTTACTACTGTTTGCAAAGAAACAAACCGCTTCCCTTGGAGGATCAAATAATCGTCAATATTCTGTAAAATAAAACTAAACTTACTGTAAATTGGTGATAGATACATTATTTTGTAATAGAGTGCCCATAGTTATATCTAGAAACAATAGATAACGCTAAGAAGAACCTAAAAAATAAGAATTTATCAGCATTAAACGTACGATTATACACCAATCACGATAGTGAATTCATGTGCTAATACTCTCCTAGGTAAACACTGCTTCCCTTACCTCGATGAGGGCCGGACATACCAGGAAACAAACGATTGACAGAATAAAGAGCGAGCGAGACCAGCTGGCTACCTGGCTGTCCGGTCAGTCAGAGAAAGAACTGCTTTCTCAAAGAAAGTAGAGCTGCCACCTTAACTCAGTTGACGTGTTGGAGATGTTTCCAATTATAATAATTTGTTTAAACTTTATTTTACTGTTATTTTCTTTATTACCTTTTTAATTTTAGGGAAGCATTGCTTCCCTTGTTTCCATTGAATTAATGCCACTGCTGTTCATGATTCATCACATTCTGAAACTGCTTAAGTAAAAAAACTCTTCCCCCCGTCCCCCATAGGTAAGCTAATGAGCTTGACATCCCAGCAGAAAAGTCCTGTTCCAAAACCATTTAAAAACCAATTTTTCTAATGAAATATAAATATTTTGGAACGACTTTTACGTGGTCTCTTAAGCCAATTTGTATACTCCACCGTTCCAAAACCTCGCAAGTCCACAAAGTTATGTTTAAAAAATACATAAATCCTTAACACTGTTCTAAAACTACCCACAGAGAATTTTAGAACACATATTCAACTAAGAGCATACATATCTTTTGAAAAATATAAAATCAAGAATTAATTATTTTTCACGATAGCATATACAGATATATATCAGTGATGTATCATGTGACCTTCATGATCACATAATGACATATTGCCAACACAACCATACATAATTATCCTACACCTAAATAATATTGTAACTATGTTAAACTAGAATAAAAACAATTAATCTCCTGAGACCCGAGCATCACTAGGATTGAAAAAAATGTTAATCCAATTTTTTTTACTAATAATATGCTTATAGAACATGGAAAAACTCAATTTAAAAAATTTAAAAATGTTGTTTTTTCTAAAACAGGAAACATAGTTTATTATATTTGATGTCTTGATGCTTACAATTCATAACGTAAAGATGTTTGAAAAATAAAATTAGTTTATTAAGATCCATAGGTACCTACATTTAAAATCTATCATAAAAACATCATGAAATAAAACCAAAATCTTAACAAACATATCAATTCATAAAAAAATAAATATTATGAATTAGTCAATGGTTTTATTGGCGATTGTAACATATTTTACCGAATATCACACAATATATCTGTAATAATTTAATAACAATAGTATGTAGAAAATAATTAAAATTTTAAAATAAAAGTACATTATAATTACTACGCCAAACAAGTTACTGATTAAATCTTTTCATTTGTGAAATTCTGCATAGCAATACCTGCCTACGTTAAGACAAAGGAAAATATTGCATGACGTGCACTTTATTCTGCAAAGTTTTTTGCAACCAAGTTTTCTGCGTTTTTTTAAACACTTTGCTAGTTCTTAATTCAGGCATGTGCAAGGCACTTTTTGTCTTTTTGTAATCTGATGGTATGTAAACAACATTTCGTTTATTTTGAACTAGTTCATCAGCATCACTATCAATTGTGTCTTCTGAATCATCTGCCATACCATCTATCATTAATTTCTCCCCCAAATTCAACTTAAATGACCTTAGCTGGTGAATTTCTTTTTGTTTTGCCACATGTTCACACATATCTTTCCGATACAACAACAAGGCATTGCTAACAGCCATATCAGTCATATTTAATCCTCCTCCCTGGTTCTAACCAGGAACGTCCCACAGCGAGAGTGTCACACAAAAGAAAATACATGAGTTAATCATCAGCGATATTTAATGATCACTGTCCTACCTAACTAAACCCAGGTGTCAGGATCTACCCATTTAACAACACAAGGGAACAAGTGTTCATGTTAAATAAAGCCCTGAAATTAATCAAAACCATGAATAGTAATAATATTGGCCTCTTGGCTAGTTTATTTATAACAGATAAAAATATAAATATATAATAACACAAGATATATTAAGACTGTGATTTCTACGCAATATATTTGACATATAAACAAAATATGTATAACTCACCAATCTACGAAAATTAAAACTAATTTATAAATCATTAAATTCAGGGGCAAGTGGCAATATCAAATGACAACATAGAAATAATACAATAATAAAACTAGAGATTATGTCCGTAATATACAAACTGATAATAGAAATACCATATAAAAATATAAGTGTTATATCCAATTCAAATGTCTAACGACTAACTCGTCAATAAATTGCATATGTAAAAAGAGTTATTGTAATCAACGCTATTCCTTTCCTTCAACACTAACATCATACCCCTTTAAGTGGCACGATAGTGCGTTAAGACCTAACCCTCTGGCCAAAACTATAACGACATACTTCAACATGATCGTAAGGATCAAAAGTAATTCATTTATGTAATCTCAAAATAACATAATTAGCTGTAATAAGCAGTTACTAATAAAACTATTTCCGCAACATATTATCAACTCAGAAATCTTAATATTCAAGAGTGAAAGACATAATATAAATCAAAGTTAAATTCTTGAAATGCAAAAAGAGACGGCTACATATTTATAGTTAAAGGAAGACCCTAGCCGCTTATGAAAAAAAAAAAAAATCATATGAATCCCCAACATTACGTCTACTTAAATCCTAATATGTTCCTTGGAACTCTAGGAATCAAAGAGTAAAGAACATTGCTAGGCACTTGCTTATATTCAGATTGAATCAGCGAGGGGAAATGGAAGCAAGGTATGACATAAGGGTGATGTCATTCACAGCCAATGAGTTTTCAGATTACCTCATTGGTGCCTGCGCACGACGCCGATAGGTACCAGATGAAGATGGTGGGTGGGCACACTTCGCACTTCAGCTCCAACAATATTCACAAGGCCGCGCTTGCGCATTAAGCACTACTCCGATTTAGGCCTATGGAAACAATTGCACATCGTGGCCAGGCTACAGATATTGTTTGTCGTGATCTAGATTATTTTCCAAGATAAATTTCAGCAGCTCAATTAATTTGCATTATTCATGGATATCAGAATACTTTTAGAATACTTTTAGTTCAGTTTCAAGCTTTTCTTTGTCAATTATGGGATAAGCTTCGGTGGTCAGTACTATCTCTTTTGTGAGATGTTCATTCTTAAATCTAGTGAAGCAATTCTTGTTGAACAATTTAGCAGCTACTAAGTGTTTATTGGAAGAATATCTGTCCAATATATCAACACATATATAGTCACACACTTCCTTAGTTTCTGCCATGAGTGTCTTTGAAGGATTTTCACAGTACTTTGAGTTTCTCAATTCTAAAATAGCAGTTTTGAAATGTATTATATATTCATTAATTTTAAACACACTAATTTCTCTAGATTGCATTTGGTTGTAAATTATTTCAACATGAGGCGTAATATGATGAAAAAGCTCTAACCAAAACTTGAAATTATCACTATTCAGGTAGTTCAAAATTCCTGTTGCTTCTGCAATGGTTTAAAATGCATTCTATGTTGACTGAATTTCGTTAAGGCAGTTTTTTAAAGGTTGCAAATTTTTGTGAACTCTGTTTATAGTCCGTATGTTGAAATTCCACCTTATATAGGATGGATGTGGAATGCTGACGTCCATATGTCTTTTGAGAATGAACACACGTTGTGGTGATCTTGAAAAGAATGTTGGAATAGCCAGAATGTTAGAGGAAAAAAATCCTTGCGTTTCGTGTAATACTTGCTGCATTTCTCATTATTAAATTAAGTTGATGTGCATAACAGTGAATTAAATGTGCATTACTATAAACTGCTTTTATTTTTGCTTGAACTCCTGCTTTTTTGCCTTTCATTACATTCGCACCATCAAATGTCTGAACTATCAGTTTTTGTCAATTTCCCTGAAGGATTATGTCCAATTGTTCTAAAATACGTTTTGATATGCCATTTGCAGTTTGATTTTCTGGAATAAAGAATCCCCCAAAACGCTCAAAAATTTCTCCATTCAATACGTACCGTAGAACAAGGATCATTTGAGTGTGTTTCGAAACATCTGTTGTGTCATCAGCCTCAACAACTACTAAGGAAGCTTTTACAATTTCCGTTTTTATCTTCTCATGGTATATTTGTAGAAGGAAGTCTCATATCTAATTCTGAATGGTCCTAGAAACACCTTTGAAGACTGCACTGGTTTCTAAATGATTCTTCAAATCTGAATCTAATTTAGATGCAAAATGTACTAATCCTTTAAATATCCCTGGATTTACGGTTTCGTCTTTTTCATCATGTCCACGTAAGGGAGTTTCAAAGTTTCCGCAAAAGTAAATGAGGTATATTATTTTGGACAAAATTTCACGGTTCTTTTTAACTTCTATATTATGCTAATTGATTGAAAGTCTGTATGCCTCACTAAGTTTCTCCTTAATACTTACGGTTCCTAAAAGTGACAATGAAACAACATTATCAACGTGTTTCTTTGACTTCTCATGTTTTTCAATTTTTTCTTTCATTTTATTTATAATTCTAAAACCATATTTTGTCCACGGTACATCACCTTCAAACAGCAAACACGGGAAGCAAAACAGTTCATTTTTTTACTTCTCAGCCGCAAAGCCAACTTTTCCGTTGGTAACATTCAGAATTAAAGCTACACCTACAGTCATAGAACATATTTATTGGGGATGCAAGACCATGGTTAAAGTTTTCTGTTAAATAAAATGACCGAAAAAAAAATCAAATAGAATAGCTGAAAGCAGAACAATAATTTAATTCTACACTCTTCTACACTTTATCACATTCAAGAATATGGTACACGGTTTTTAAGCACAACACACGTAGAGTAAAAAAAATTCCTTCCTCCATCACGCCAGAGCTGGCACTGCAATAGGAACAGTGCTCTCGCTACTTGGCAGTACCGCCTTCCTTCCCCACTTATCCTATTTGCGCATGCGCACAACAGTCAAATACCAAGTCACTGGCACTGTAAAGCGTACAGTTCCATACAAAGATTTTTGTATATTCTTCATAAACTGGGGGATGGTTACTGAAGTACTGACATTAAGCTTAAGGAATATATATTGTACTACAAAAATAAAGAGAGAATTAAAGAAAATAGGACTCATTATATTAAATGTTATTGATAATATCATGTGGAAATAGACGGTGCTACAGTTCCGCAGTGCCTATACACGAGCCGCCACTGCGCACATTAAAAACTCAATACATTACAAAAACCAGTGAAAAGTTCCCCTGGATACAATACGATCCAGGAAGACTCATTGGTAGAACACGTAAATAAAACAAAAAGCCCCTGGCTGGATTTCCGTGTTTATATTATCATTTTCCGTCACTTTTTTACTACCCGTTTAGGTTACATAATTAAGAATTAATTTTGCAAATGGGATAAGGATAAGGATGGTTGAATTTTGATGGTGTCCTCGCATTTGCGTGAAGGGGGAAGAGAAAATCATTTAGAAAAAATCCCCTTAGTACCTATACATGATTTGGATTCTAACCCTAATATCATCGGTATTCCAGTCGATTGCTTCATTTATTTATTGTAGATATTATATTCTGAATTTAATTAACCAAGTTTTAACTGTTGGTAGTAATTAACAAAAATGTACATTATTTTTTAAAAGTCTTGTATAATTTCAAGCTTCGAAAATAAAAATATTTATAAAGTTAAACAACCTCTCTCATTGCTTTAGAATTGTTCGTGAATGTAGTGTCGCAAAAGCTCTAGAGTCATTAGTGATGATAGGTCTTTGTGTGAGAGGGAAGTGCTTCCAGGAAATAGGTTATAGAATAACATAGAGAATAGATAAATAAATAAATAAGAGTATTCTGACTATTCTACAAGCTAGGATTTAGCTTGTTCGGGGGAAAGGCATTTAACTCCCCCCTCCAAATATCATCATTATTAACTGCAAAGATCAAGACAAGGTGTTTTGCAGCCTGTGGCTAGGTCCGTTTAGTAGATTGCCACGTTCTTCCTCCGTCCTTCCACCATTCTTACGCTCGCAATCTCTTCCAAACTCATCCTCTCATTTGCACACTTACTGCTAACTGTTCCACCTATCTCTTCCTTGCTCTCTCTCTTGCAGTTTCTTTCATGCATATTTCATATTAACTTATCTTTTTGAAATCCTCTTTCCTTCCATTCTCATTAAGTGTCCATATCCATAATCTACACCATCTAATTCTTACTTCATCAACTATCTCATATCATCGCCTTCCAAACGTGTAGTTAATATTTTATTCAATAGATAGCACTAATCACACATCTGATACATAGCTGTATTTTAAACATACAAATTTATCAAATAGCTAATAAAATCATTAAATCGTAATATATTTTCATAAATTGTTAAAGCTGATAGATTGAAATGTAATTAATTCTATATAAGACGATATTATTGTTAAACTTTATGAGTATTTTGTTTGTAATATATAGTGATCGTGAACAAATATAAATTACCTTTAAATAAAAGGAAATTTTTTGCACACTATTGTTTGAATTGTTCCAACTTCGAGTCATACAGATTCAGCCTTATGGCTAATATCGCCGTTCCGCCTTTCAACGAATTTTGTATTGTTATTACATATTGAATACTATCAGGAATTTATCAGCTCCAAGTCTATAAAATAATCAACGAAAGAGTTCGTCAACTGTTCTTCAAGTGTACGTCAATCCGTTCTCCATCGTCTTCGTCAACCAGTCTGTCTACCTGTTCGTCAACTTTAATCATCGTGTTCATCAACAAACTTGGCCGGTGCTCGGAGCCGGCCCATTAATCAGTGTTCTGCGTTCAACCATTCAGTCTACGTTTCGTTTTGAGTCAAGTGAGCTGTTTACAAGTGTGCATCTAGCTATTCAATCCATGGTTAAACGTTCCTTCGCCAGCAAATAAGTGGGACTAGTTTCGATCTCGTGTAAACGTAACATCTTAGCACAAATAGTACGGAAACTAGTTTCACTTATATCTCCGGGGTTTATTGTCCGATTTTAACAATATTAGTGTCATTTTAATCGTCTTGTTCGTCCCTACATACTCTTCTGTGTCGCCGTCCTCCAAACTTACCACCCGCCCCACTGGGGTGGGCAGTGCAACTGACAGTGAAAAACCACCATGCGCCACCTTCCAATAGGCATGGTGCCCATTACGAGGGACAGTTCCACACCGACCGTCGCCAGAACCTACCAGGTCAACACCGAGGCGGTCGACAACACCTCCAACACCACCAGCACCACTACCACCACAACCACAACCATGGCGGCGGCAGTGATCACCACTACCACCATCATCACCACGTGCAACGCTACCGCTGGGTGCATTGTGACTGCCTCCGTGGGGGCCACCCAGGCATCAGGGTACGTCCTTCCGCAGAGTACCCAGGCCTCCCTAGACCTAAGTACCAACTC
>CABFVX010001708.1:122154-146538 GCA_902151425.1 Timema shepardi | reverse complement strand
GTTTTATTCATTAACATGTAACCTTAGAATATGTGATTTTTATTTGTATGTATTGTCTAATTTTAATATGTTTTTTGTATTTTAACTTATTCCGTATTTAACATGTTCTTGTTCTACTTGATTTCACATACATTAATAAGAATTATAAGTTAAAGTTTTTGCTATAGGTTTGCCTTTATTCTATTCAGTATATCTTTTCTTCTATATAATGTAATATGTATTTATTCAAACTTGTTACTATCTATAACTATTCAAACTCTTATAATCGCAATATGGTTTTCTCTGATTAAAAATATTTTTTCTATCTTTAATTTTTTCCTTATATTTCTTATAAATTATATCTTTTCACTTATAATCAGATCCTTTTGTTATTGTTTATTAGGTGTTCCTTGAATAATTAATTAGTAAACCCACGTAGTTAACCTTCCCAATAAGTGAATGTAGAGCTGATCTGTCCCATTCATCGGAAACTAAATTTAACTCTAATTATGAAGTGGAAGGTTGAGGTTCAACTTCTGGTCAAGTTCTTCTTCCTATATTTATATACAATTTATTTTCCTTATCCCTTATCCATTAGTTTAAATATGTATATTATCTCGGACGGGTAGTAAGACGCAATGCACAAAAATAAAGCTTAAAAGTGTATTGTTTGAACTTTTTATTCTTTTCATAGGTTAAGGTGGTGATGCAGAGAACGCGAGAAAAGGTCAGCGTTATTGCAATTTTTAAAGCAAAGCATATTATGGTCAAAATAAATTAAGTATTGGTTTTCATACAAATATAAAGTTTAATTGTATTCACTTGATGACCTTAACAGCTGTTGAATATCTGTTACTAGCATAATGGCACTATCTAACAACTTTTTTAAATAAAGAGAAAAGGTTATGAAATTCTAGGACGCTCTTGACCGATATTCAACAACTGTTGAGGTCACCATGGGAATAAAATTAAACTCTTTGTTTGTACTGGAGCAATATTTGATTTATTTTGACCGAAAAAATGTTTTGCTATAAAAACTGCAAAAAACACCCTTTCTCGTGTTCCCTGAATCCCCGGCCTTTAAGTTTGACAAAAAGTATAGAATAGTCCTGTTAGGAAGACGAAATATATAGAATAATTGTGGTTGGGAGCCTAATTACTGAAGTTACTTTCAAATATACAACCACCAAATCATATATTTTGCAGCTGCCCCCTTTGAAAAGTTGTATTAATGCCAGTAAATAATTATAGCTATTTCAGATAAATATAAGTGTTGCGTGTTCCAAGCTTTCCATCCTTTTTACTTTCTCGCTATCTTATATGTAGAGAAAGTATTGTGATCATCAAAAAAATCTAACTTAAGATTTTTATGAGTCTTGAAGTTTCATGAACACCCCCCNCCCAAATCCAAAAAAGTGGTTTTTGACTTTCCGTTTGTCTCTCTGTCTGTACCTCCAAATGGAGCCTAAACTATTTTACCGATCGGGTTACAACTTGGTATCTAGGCTTTTCATAGGGTTGACCTGACGGTGTTTGGAATTGAATATCTAACGCTAAAATTGAGGGTAGAATTATCTCAAATTCGGCTCAAACTATTTTGATTAAATTTCATTTCTATACACCTATAAATATTCCAAACAAAATGTCTTCTCCCAATATTTCGGCAAAATGACTTTAGGGCTCTGGTCTGATGCGTAAATTATCTTATTTTTATAAAATCTCCTAAACTATTTGAAATATGAAATTACTTATCGTTACAAATATGTAGGTCTCTTTATAATACAAATATTTTAAAAAACGCATATTTTTATAAAACTAATAACTTTCAAGCTATACGTAAATATATATATTTTTAAACTTTTCGAACACTTAAGGTAAAGTATTGCGACTGCAAAATAAAATCTAACCTGAAATGTTGATGGATGTCGACATCTCAAGACCCCCCTCCCCCCTCCCAAACCTTAAAATGTGGTCTATGCAATGACGTCTGTCTGTGTGTCTGTTTAAACTTAAAATTAAGTTTAGTTTAAGAAAGGGCGAAAATATAAAAAAAAAACGTTTCCTCGAAATCGACTCTAACGATTTTGATTAAAATTCATATCTAGGTGTTGATTAAGATTATAAATAAACTGGCTATTTTGATTTTACCATGAAAATGAATTTTCGAGTACTTTACAGAAGCAGAAACTTCCGTATCTCCACAACTATTTCAAATACTAAATATCTTATCATTACAAAACTGTAGTACTATTAAAAATAAAAAACTTTTATATGAAATATATTTTTATAAAACCAACAGTTTCTGATATATTGGCAAATATATTAATACAATTTTGTGAGCTTTAGTGGTAAAGAGATACTACTTATGTTTTGACGCAATAATTCTCCAATGCCATTTAGTAATTAAATATAAGTAAGTCTCTAAAAGTTTATGTTGTTTTTCTTTAAACCTTCTAGGAGAAATGTTTGTACAACAGAGCTCTATATCCATTTTAGACTCAATAGTCAATATTTACATTTTTTATTGGTCAACATTTATAAATGGGGAATTTAATAGCAATGCGATGGCATGAAGATTTGCAACACCTAATAAAATGTCGAAAATTTGAACCGGAAGTTGAAATTTTAATACGAAGTGTTGACCCTTGTGGACCCAACATTAATCTTTTTTATCGGTCCAAACATAAAAATGAGGACAATAATTTTTTTTAAACAAAATTATAAAATGTAAAACCAGGACTAAAAAAAAGTTTTACATAAATATAGTGCAAGTTATGCTTGGTTTTGCTAGTGAATATATTATTTCTTTTCAATTCACATATATTACGAGTTTTGAGTAAATATCTGCATTTTCAAACAATAGAGCGAGAAAGTCCGTGCGGAGTTCCGTACCATTTATTTTGGTGTGTGTACCGCATTAAGGCTATTCACGTATTTAAATACTAATGAGATAGGGATGAGAAAGAGAGCGTTTTACATGAGATGATTATGGATTCACGGAAAGGAATAGTGAAAAACTATGAAGTAAAGCAACCCCAGAACATTCGGCTAGGATTCGAACCATCCAACTTCTCCTTCACAGATAAACCAGACTATATGATTTTGGCGCCTTTGTCCGTGTGGCCACCGATATGGGTCTGCTTGATATTGGTGTCGAGTTGTCATTGACGAGTCGTGGGAAACCTATTAGTACTAGGACGTGAGTCTGATGTATCACGCGCTACACAACCGCCCCCTCTGGAAGATTGATTGAAGCCACTGTTACCCATCATGCCTCACGGTGGTTAACGGGACAGTAGTCACTTGCACACGACACACCAACCATTGTTTGGATTGCGGCATTCTCGGACCAAGGAGTTGGGCGTTGTCATGCCGCACCCGTCCGTGGAACTGGTGGCCAGCAAAGACAGCTTGGGGGTGGTAGGGTACAGTCTAGATTTCATATGAAGGGCCTTTTAGAAAATACAAACACAATTTTTGATGAATTTTTTTTAATGGTATAACACATTTGACCGGGAGGGACTTTGATGCACAGGTTCGGTTGCCTTATGTGTAGACTATTAACCGCCCTGGTTGCACAGGGTACACCGTAGGAGGTTGTCTACACGTCGTACCCGCAATGAGGTGATGTGATGATAGTTATTATGGTGATGGGCAGCTGATGTGAGTATTAAACTAACTTAATCATAATTAACCAAACCCTGGCGATAGTTGGGATTATTCTTCTCCAGGGAAAAACACCAAAGGTACCAGCTGGGAATTGGACCCGGGACCCCTAGGCTCGTAGCCAGGTGCACTGATCATTACACCACGGAGCCGTTTAGGGCAGAATTGATAACATTTAATCTACTGTTAGCGCTATATTTTTTATCGCCGCGTCTTACTACCTGTTCAGTTTGTACACATATATGATAGTTACCCTAGTGGGGCAGGGATCAGGAAGCAGGCATTTTAAAGTTAATTACATCTGCATGGAAGGAGAGTGGGAAACCATTTAGGGAAAACCACCTTCAGTAAACCCAACCGGGATTCTAACCCTGACCTCCCCCTCTTCAGAAGTTCAGTCTAACATGAGAGTGACGCCTTAGACCATTCAGTCACTGTTTTAGTGATATCGATCATCGTCTATTGAGAGTAATATCTGCAGATCACACCACTTGTATGAATATGTGCAAGTAGATTAAGTCACTTTTTTTTTGGTGAAAATTGGACTGTATGTTAGAACGAGGCTGAGCATTGTGTGAGTGCTAGTGTAGTGCTACTTTTCTAGCCCTAGCTCTCTACTAACACTACACTAGCAGCGTGTTTTTACATACCACCCATAAGTACACATGATATTTAACACTAGGCTCATATTTAGTGCAAGATATACAATAATGTCTGAATGTCATCAATTAACCCTGCTGGGCACCCTCACAGATGGCTACGTAGACAAAGGTGCAGGTCTCGACTAGTCTGATTTACTGATGATGGGGAAAGTCAGGGTTCTAACTCTATTCGGGTGTACCGAGTTTTCTTAAATGATTTCCCCCTCACTCACTTTAGTGGTCACATGGTCCAAGGCGTAACTTTTTCAATAGACTGGAGTCAGACTGTCGATAACGAAGATATCGTGGTTCGAATCCCCATAGGATATACTTGGGGTGGTTTTTCCTTCATAGTTTTCTACTCTCCTTCGACGCAAATTTGGGTACACTTCCCCTAAATTCAAGTTCCTCATTCCTAATACATTAGCCTAATAAGTACACAAGCTTATAATCTGAACGAGTAACTAGTCGCGGTGCTAAAATAAAATATCACTCTTAACGCAAATGCTGGTACAATTTATTTAAAGCTCTACTTTCATATCCATGCATCATAGCCTGTTATAAATAAATATTCTGAGAGCTTGGACGTATGAAGAAGTACACTCCTGACAGTTAGGACCTTATATCGAATTGAGCGGACTTTATTGATGTGGTAGACTGTCCGAATTTTAAATGGTTTCTTTGGCAAAATAAAAGTGTTTCTTGTGAAAAAGAAATAAATAAATGGAAACAATCTAGAATTACATTGGCATTTCGTGAGCTTGAATTATGTGGTTCAACAGACTTAAGAGAAAACTAGGTCCATGCAAGGGCAATTTCAATAAATGCTTTTTTATGAACGTCAAGGCTAAAATATAGAACCATATTATGAGCCTTCTCATCTTACACCAAAAGGCTTTAAATAAAAAATGTTGGTTGTAAAAAGGTATTGCTCTGTTGCAAAGAAAATAAAAATAACTGGAAGAGTCAGGGGGAAACAATTCCGTGGCCGCACAAAACATTTTAACAACCTTTCAGCCTTCCAAAATACTAGTCGCCGTTATTTTTAAGACGCCTCTTCAAGAATGGGAACCATTACTACCCCCACACCCCCTTTTCAAGTCCACCGTTCATATTGGCGACATGTATGGGTAATAAATCAACTACGTAAACGTGTGAGTGGAACGAACCACCGAACAAAATATGTTACGATCGGGCGGTCGGTATGTTAGGCATTGTTTGGTCGTTCGCGTGATGTGCATGCTCGGGGACTACGTGGGAACATTTTTTTTGATGGACATGAAAAATGGAGGCGTGAGAAATAAGATTCTTAAAATATGGCTATGTTCAACATTCTAAGCTCAAAATTTAAGCTTTGGGTTATTCAGATAATATTAATATATAATGTATAGAGTGAAATCTCTTATTAGCAGACACCTTCCGGAATCAAAATATGTCAATTTTTAAGAAGTGTCCATTATTTGGAATATTATATATATATAATTGTACTTGCACCCCCATTTTAATTTATATGAATCTATTTACTGTGGATATTAACTACAACAATCTAACTAGCCTACTGCCACTATGCAGCATTGTATGGATAATATTTATGCCTAATTAGTAATTATTGAAATACTGTAAATAGCTTATTGTACAAATTGAATAATACACAGAAAATCACGCAAATTTAAAGGAATGTTAAAAACAAATAAAAGGTGTAAAACGTGCAAAAATGGCATAAAGGGATAACATAGTAACAAGTATAAAACTGATAAAATAATTAAAATAAAGGGTTAGTAAAAATGTTAAAATCTGTAAAATAAATTAAGAGGTTAAATATTGCAAATGGGGTAAAAAAAAGGTAAATATAAACAGAATTTTAAAATTACGTCCTTCTTTGGGGTAGTCCCTTAAACTTCCTGGTAAGTTTAATTTTTATACCTTCTTCTTGAGATTTTTTTTGTCAGTTTTGAACCCTCCACCATTTCACCAGCTATAAAGTTGAAATTTAAAATTGAAAGAACTGTTTGTTCATTTTAAGTGGAACCTCTACCGCCCTGGCAAATTTATGTTTCTTATCTCTTCAGAATTGGTTAATCTTTTTCTAGAAACACACACATACTGACTTTCTGCTTTATATTAAAATATATATTCTCTCCATGTGTTAATACCTATCAGACCCGCTTCAGTGACAGCATGGTCTAAGGCTTCATTCGGCCAGTAGAATAGACTGCCGAACACGGGTCGATTGAGGTTAAAATCTCAGTCGAGTGTACCGAGGGTGTTTTTTTACTAAATGCTTTTTCACTCTTCGTCCACCATTAGCGTAATTAGTACATACGAGTATAGCCTAAATGGGTAGTAAGATGCGGTGCTAAGAAAGTGTAAATTTGAACAAAAGTACGCACAGTTAGCGCCCACGGACGAGGGTAAATACATATAAAAAAGGGACAACTGGACACGAGAGTCAAATTCTTGTGAAGATATAATATTTTTAAAACAATATTTGAATGTGTCAGTGTAAACGCGGACAAATTCGTTTTTGTCTGTTTTTTTTGTTAGAATTACGCTTAGATTAACTAAAGTGTTTCCTAAATGGTTTTACCACTTTACTTCCACACAAATTAAGTTAAATTTACTTTAAATTCTATACCTTAATTTTCTTACGAATGGTTATTGGGACCATCTTTTGGAAAATCCAAATAAATTTTTTAGGCCATAAGATTTTTCTATATTAATAATATTCTTTTAGGCACCTATATCCCTCAAAAGTGATAGCTGCAGCTCACATTGTTTGACGTATGAATATGTGAACGTACATAGCAATTTTTTCTATCTTTAGGATATGACCATTCTTAATTAAATTGGGATATAATTTCCTCATCCCAACCCTGGTAGTGTAAATATGCGGGAAGCCCAACCGGGTGGTAGGTCTTTACGTGGTAGAATGTTTGTCTACAGCATAAGATGTTAATCAAGAGTTAATTTCAATACATAAAACGCTGACCATCAGAATCCATTTGCGGTAGAGGTGGCTCAGATAATTAAAAAGTCCGATGATTGGATTAAAGGAAAAAATATTCATCCCTACTAAAAAAAAATTATAAATCTTTATAGTAATAATACTTATAATAATAACTACACAATCATTAGAACGGATGAAAACAAAATAATAAATGTAAATTTAAATGTTAAGAATATATAAGAATAATGACCACGTGATCTGACACAAGATAGTGGAGGGGAATTATGTATTGGATGCGGCGATTAGATTAATTGTAAATTCAGATAATATGAGTACTACTCTATATTTTGCAATAGGATTGTATATTTAAAAAAAGTATTTACTTGATTTATTCAAATATCTGAGCAGTTTGTTAATTTATTTGGTGTGGTTTTACAGAAGTATACCGAGGGCCCGAGGATACTTGATAAAACATTACCAATGAGTGAAGTGAGTCCACAGGGCTATTTTCCATTCGTTGAGTTCATTTAGGACACTTACAGCTTCTTCAAGTTTCTGTTTTACATTCCAAAGCGTCACGTTCGTTTCATTGATACCAGGGTGTTGTCAATGCAGAAAAGGTTTGTAAATAGTTTTAGCATTACCATCTGTAAAGCAGAGCACCTCTTAACTTCTGACCACCTTTCAAATGTGGGCCTATTTTTGTCAGGATGTGTTGTGGCCGAGGATAGAAGGGGTGAGTGTTTATTTGATTGTGTGGGTTCTTAATTGACGTTTCGGCTGGTGTGGTTTGTGGTTTTTATTTGTACTACTATGTCTATTACAAAACGTGATGTTATAGGGTATATTAAAGATATGAAATAATTTTAAATACTATTTAGAAGCTTGTGGCAGAACGTACTATTGCAAGGAAGGGCCTGACTGGCCTCTAGGCGATTCTACACGGTTGCTGAACCCCGGTACCCCGGGCTTGAATGGTAGCCCTCCAATACAGGTGTCCTAACCCGCGTAGCCCAAAAACGGGCAGAGTGACCCCCCTCCCTCCTAGACTCGATGGTGATAAGTCAGCCCTGTTAGCTGGATACAATGCTTTTTATTCCCCCTGTTGGCCTGATTTACCGGGAGGAATGCTGACACTCTGTTTATGTCGTCAGTGCATATGTTCTATTTATTTAATAGCTAATACCTTGCTATACTCGTTTTGTCATTCACAACCCAGAGCAAAACAATATTAAATAAACATGCCTTTCAATTTGGACCATTTGGTTACAAACTTATATATTTATATAAAATACAATGTTTGTAGCATCAGCTAAAGTAGCACTCTACTTAATTCATATGTTTCTACGTTCACATACTTCATACACCAAGCTCCAATGCTATATATATATATATATATATATATTAAAAAAAAATCAAAAACACAAAATTTAGCCCACCCAGCTGGGATTCAAACCTAGACTTCTCCATAACCACCAAACCAACTATACGAGACTCACACCTTAATCCATGTGCCTCACAGTGCTGGTTGACAGGCCTGGCTTAGCTGCATATGTCTTATAATATAACTTAAGACTAGGACAGGCACAACCTCCAGTTCCCGACCGTTAATTTATTTATCAATATGAAAGGGTAAACCCACATTTAACCAATTATAATTTTTTCGTCTATGCCGGGAATTGAACCTGGACCCTTAATTCAGTGGACAAACACCTTACCTACTGAGCTAAGGCGTCAGACCCTCTATATTTCTACTGTAGTGATAATTTGGCAACATATAAATAAAAATAAACTTACTATTCAAACTTCAAAAATACCGACCTTTTCTCGTGTTCATTCTCTCTCACCTTGAGAGTTGCCCTTCAAATGAAATACGTATTATAAACTATTTTTTCTCCTGCTATGTTTGATAGTTTTTATATGACTAAAACTGTTGATTTTAAGTACCTCTATCCACCCACCTTAGTTCATATTTCAGTTAAGGCACACTCAAAATGTAGGCCTTTATACTTTGTTCTACCAATCTGAAAATATTTTTTTTAACAATATTTTTATAAATTATTTTTTTGAGTGAGCGTCCAATGAAAGATTAAGTTTTTAGTGTTGGTATCGCTCACTACTCACCAACCGTGTGATAACCCCACCCAACACACTCCCTCGTCCTGTTCACAGTTATTAATGGATACTTCGTTTTACGACACAAGGACTCGGACCATACGTCATTGTTTGTCAGGCGGGATCCTTCTCTCTCCTAAGCTACGCAAATACATGTAGGCAGCACTCGTTTACAATACACTTAAATGAAAAATTCACATTATGTTGGAAAAAATTACACATTATCACGTGAAAAGAGCATGCCACTTAATCTCAGATGCTTTAATCCAGCGGTTATTAATCTTTTTACGTTTATAAACCCCCCATTTTATGGCTCAATATGTCCCCGTACCCTTCGCCAGACGCTCGAAATCATCAACATTCATATTAGGTTTACTATGACTTCAAAAGCTTGGTTTTACTTTACAGATGGATAGATAGGATTGTATCATACTTAAGGACCGGCTACAAGAGTCCACACCGCACCGGCGCGGACGAAACGTCGAGAGAGCATTGCTCGGTGCGGTGCGGACCGTGTAGCCACCTACCACCGGAAATAAATGTTCGGGAGCTTCCGAACGGCATTACTTTCACAACTGTTGCACGTGTGACGCTGTAGTCATTGTTTCCATCATTACGTACAAGATGAACAATATTAGCCTACGTACAACCACTTATTGAACAACAATATTCTTCTTAATTATTAGCTCCCCTTAAAAATTTATTTTTTGTAATTAATAACTAACATAATTTTTTGAAAATAAGTGAAACCCTATGCAAGTAAAAATAAAAATACAAACTTGTTTTGTAATAGAACTCAGTCTATATAAAATATAAAAATGTTTTTAATTAGAATAATATTAGGCTTGGTTAAAGTGCGGGTCGGCTCCGTGTACCCCATACCTTCAGGCTATTTATATAAAAACGGCAAGCCACAAATACATAATCCGTGTGGATAACGGCGATAATTTATTTTAATCTAACAACTTTTTTTTCTAATTGCTCAGAAATCAGTCCCATACTCCCAATACTTGGTTCCCATGCCCCTATGTTAAGAAACCCTGCGTTAATCTAAAGTTCCTGGGCTCGATTACCGTATGCATATGTTATTTTTAAATACATATTTCGATAGATTATTGCAACAGTGTTACAACCAAAAATTGTCCTTTTTGAGTTAGTAACATTAGTAAACGTAGAATATGTTAATATAATACAAATTCCACAGTTAAAATTAAAATATATCTTTATTGAAATATTATTTAATTAATCCAAATATTTGGTCTGACTAACGCATACAGTTCCATTCTGCTACAAACTGTGTTATCTACATTCTGAAAAGTCTCCGATTTTGCAATATAACACTCTTGCACTGAGATATTGATTTGTCTGAGAAGCCATCGTACCACACTTCCTTTGTACATGCTCTGAGTCTTACTACCCATCCAGGATATACAAATATTTCCATTAATATATTAGGGATGAAGAAGGTAGGATTTAGGAGAAGTGTACCCACATCTCAATTACTATTTAGCTAAAAAAAATAATTCACTACACATGGTCAAGATTTAAAGTCCAGCTTACCTACAAGCTAGACAAAATTAGGCTGATGCCTTGTGTCCAAGCGCTCATTTATATTTTTAATACCTGGTTAGGAAGGTATTCAACGAAAACTTTTCTAAACAGAGGATTGTGTGACTCAAGATCTACAAACTAATCTATTCTGACACTAATCACAATTTGTGAATGTGTGGTGTGCCAGGCCTCCACCGTGGTTAAAATCCCTAGTTAATCTGTAGGTCCTCCATTTCATCTCACAATCCCCCTACTATTACATATTAGCGTAAGTGCGTACAACCCGAATGGGTAGTAAGACGTGATGCTAATAATAATAATAATAATATTCTGACACAATGAACTTGATAAATGCTCCTCTCCGAACAATAACCACAATGTTATTACTAGCATCCAAACAGGTGACCAAATAGCTTAGGTCATTGTGGTCCAACTGGCAGCCCTTGGGCCAAATGTGGTCCACGCTCACTGCATTACACTGGGTCGCTATTGAGATCAGTGTTAATTCCTTACTGGGGACTCTAGTTTTGTCCCCATTTAAGTTTAATAATTGTGGTTTCATCATTCTCTATCGATTCTAACGCAGGTGTGCTTCTTTCAAACCAATCGTTTCCATCCTAACCTCAAAATAAGACAATAATATTACTGTCACCAACGGCCTCAATTGGAAGGCATGTTTGGGTAAACATCATATGTTTTGAACGGCGAGTGACATAAGAAATGTTACAAGGAGTGTTATGTTGAATCAATAAACAAATAGACTAAAAGCACTGACTCAAAAAGGATAT
Source organism: Timema shepardi (assembly GCA_902151425.1). Classification (NCBI taxonomy): domain Eukaryota; kingdom Metazoa; phylum Arthropoda; class Insecta; order Phasmatodea; family Timematidae; genus Timema; species Timema shepardi. The sequence continues at coordinate 134,851 of CABFVX010001708.1, read as the reverse complement.
GTCGGCATTCCATAGCTAGAAACCCGGTCGGTGGCCCGGTCGAAATGAAAGGGTTTGTAGCCCCTCATGGCTGACTGCAGAAGATCGTAAGCTGGGAGGTCACGCTACCTGTCATGGGGCCACGCGGGCTAAGTTGTAGGGTTCACCAAGTACCAGTTGGCGCTGCCGCTCTAGCCCAGGGTACCAGGTTCGGAGACCGTGCAGGGACCACCTAGCTGTCAGACAGGCCAGAAGGTAAACCTCATAACACCTCGTTCGGTCACTCGCTTCTCTATATTCACTAAGTTCTTCACTTTAACTGCACTTTTAACATCACATCTGTAGTAGTCATTGTAGTATTAATAAACCTTATAAAAGCCAAGTCTAACGTCAATCACGAACCTAAACCAGTATTCAGCTCATCCCCCCCTTATTCTCGGCCAAAGACATCCTGACAGCTCCATTGGCCCACACGGTTAACACGCAGAAACGGGGTAGGTGACATTTTNCAAAATAGATACAGTATTGCTTTTTAAGAAACGTTTAATTTAATTCCATACACAGAGTAATTTTTAATATCTCTTATGGGCATGGCGTAATTTGACCATGACTTTTTAAATTACAGGAAAATGTCCTGGCAGACTTCCATGACTTTCATAGCACATATTGAAAAAGTTGTTGAAAGGATTTGGTTTAGAAAATTAAGCTAAACATACCAACTTAAGAAATATTTGATTTATTTTGCCCAAAAAGCGTATTTTGTTATAAAACTCCAAAATGAGTTTCATCTCGCACTCTCTTAGACCTAGTTATACGAACTAAATAAATACTTAGTGATAACAGAGAGGATCTCTACACACATGTAATTAAATGGTGTTTCGCCACGCGGCTCACGACTCATTTGGGTCACTGAAGATGCATATAATCACGTTACGGGTGTAGGGAAAGCTAAAATGGGATTTTGAAAGAAATACAACCCTATTATCGTCCATCTTGTTATGGATACAATGTCAACAATAACTGAAGTGAACCTCTTTGACCACTTAACCTTGAAGACCAACTTTTACACCTTATGAATGAGAGATTAACGTTTCATAAATTCAAAATAACAAAATAAGTAACATTGAAACAATTTAAATAACAACTATTTTATTTTACATGTTGAAGTGCACACAAGAAAAGTGTTTGATAAAATATTCAACTTTATGGAGGTGAATATGTTAGATTGTACAGTAAATTAAAATTTGTCATCACGTAGAAATATTCTAACATTTTTTTGATATTATTTACGTTTTTTCTAAAAACTGAAAATCATATTATTTGTTGATTTTTGAGAATTTTAATTTATGAATTTTTGTTGGCATTTATTTTAGTGTTACTCTTTTATCTGCGCGTCGGTCTATCTATAAATTAAAACTAATCTAAGATAAAATTTAAGAAATTGCACCAGCACTTAACTAGAAATTTGATGTAAATAATAATTCAAAAAACACAAGAGCAGAGCACTCGTCCGAATTCTCAACTAGAGCCTAAAACTCTCGGGTCAGAGCTGAGCACGCTGGTTGAACAAGTTGGAACTGAGATAATAATGGTGGATTATCTTATTACTAGTCTTGCAGATACTTATATATAACTTGACACTCTCTTTAATCTGCCACCTTGAACCTCCTGAATTAGAATGTATTTCCAAAATATTGTTACCCACCTTTCCACTCACGTTTCTAAATCTGAGTTTGAACTCTCCGGAGATTGATAAATGATTAAGACCAACGTTTAAGGGTATGCCTAACACTTTTACATTATTGCAAATAAAATAACTTGTTATTGTTTAAATAATTCCTGTGTTTACTTTATTAAAAAGTTAATAAATAGCTATACATCAAATGTGCTAGGTGTAGAAAAATGTTTTCATTGTCATCGAAACAATTTTATATTACTTATTTGAATTTTAATACATTAAGGCTCACCTGAAATCCCCCACACGCGCTTGTCGGATGTGATCTAGCAAGCTGGGTTGTGTTGGCTTCCTGCTTCAAAAGAGACTGTCATCAACAAAATGTCCCAAGACGTAAATTCAACAAATATAAATTAAAGTTAAATATGTATGAATATGTTTATAGGTCAACCATATTTGTATCTCATTGGCTGAACGCAAGACAACTAATTACGTATAGATAAAAGATTGAGGATTGATTACCTGACCAAATATTGCAATTATGTTAATATTTAAAATGGTGTATATTTGTGTTTATGTGTGCTTTGGGAATTTATGTAAGTGTATGTTTGTATGCATGTATGTGTGTATGTATATATAGCTGACAAAAATATGTTTCGTAACTACCACTGAGCTAAAAAAAACTGAAATTTGAGGCAATATTAGAGGTATCTCTCAAAAGATGCGCAAAAATCATAAACCCAAAAATGTGTTAAACTATATAATTAAATTATAGTAATTTCTTTTTAAACAAAACAAATTAGGGTACATTAAAATACGTATTTTAGATAATTATTATAAGTAATTTAAATATTATTAAACTTACAAGATAACTCAACCTAACAATACCTAGCCCTCAAATCGTCACTCATTTAGTTATATTTTATTTATTTGGGTAATATTGGTGTAATAAGTCTGTCATATACATGCTTAAAATTTGGTTAGTTGACCGAGTGTTACGAGGTCCTGTTTTATCTTAGCCATTTTACATTTCATTTGTCTGTTAGATGTTTTCTCCGCAATAATTGCCAAATAGTGAGACCAATTTTAACGAAATTTGGCTGGGACATTCTTTAAGTCTAGTTATAATCCTTCAATACATATATTTTCATTTTGTATACAATACAATATGAGGTTGTTCTATAAATATTTCTTAAAAATATTACCTATTATTCCAAAGAACACGTGCGTTTTCAAAATAACTTTTTTTAGCACTGCGTCTTACTACCTGTTTGGGTTATACACCTATGTATTAACTACGCTAGTGTTTTAAGGGATTAGGAAGGTTATATTTATAAGAAGTGCACCCGATTTTACATGGAGGGAGAGTGGAAAACCATTTTGGTAAAAAAACTCACAATACCCGACCGAGACGCAAACCTTGATCTCCCTGTGATAAAAGTCTAGTCTAGCACGATAGTAGCGCGTCAGGCCATGTTGCCACCGAGGTGAGTGAATTCAAAATAACCCAAATGGGGATCTCCACTCTTAAGACTTGATTCGTTATTGAAAGTTTTAGTCTACGTAGTTTTGCGATAACTGTACACATTACCTCAACGTGTAGTTTATCTGTATATTGGGATAAATCCGCCTCTAATAATGGTCCATTACTGTAAATGCCATTTGGGACATTGATTTATTTAAGTAGGTGTAAGATAAATTGATTGCGAATACACTACCAATCTTTCTCCACCCACTTCTATGAAAGAAACATATATAACATGAAATACTTGATTGTAAAACGTCCCATATCCTCTTAAAGAAATAAACTGGTTTATTTCGGATTAGTATTTCTTCTTATAAACACTAACTTTGTAACATCTACAATTTTACTACAATTTCTTGACACGCCCTCATATGCGTATTATTAGTAGTATTTGTAGAACTTAATGTATCTACATTCATCAAACTTGGGTACTAATCATTGTTCTAAAATGTAAAATTATAAAAACGTTAAAATTTGTTATACTGAATTTTATTCAAAAATAATTAAGACTCTCCCATTCAAGAAAAGGCAAAAACAATGTTTCCACTATAAACTTCACACTCGACAAGTATCCACTTCGATAAAGTATTATACTTCCATACATTTTACCAGATAAAAAACAATTCAGATATTTGCTGTTAAATTTAAACTAAAATTAGATAGAGGCCAAATACTGGCTACAAGAGAAAATATTTCAATACCTTCAAAATTTAGAAGTAATTATTTTATTGTAAAAGTTATATTTTCAAATATTAGAAAGAACGTAAATCAATGCTCCTTGGTTAATAGACTCCACGCCTATCATTTCGGTATCAAGGGTTGCAGTTAAGACAACTGCCAGTACGTATGGGACTTATTTTTATAATACTTGGTATATATTTGTGACAATATTCATACTACTTCTAAAATTAAACTACTCTAGAGGGAACAAATATTCGATCTCCCAGAAGTCAATCCGTTACGATGAAAGGTTGAGTTCCAATTACCCCAACCATAGCTTTTTTTTACACCAAGCCGAGAATATTATCCAGTAAATTCACTCTACAGAACATGATAAGAAGTAAAACTAAAGTTAATGTGCAACTTTTGAATATTATAAAATCATGCACATAAAATGCAAAAGAATTTTTAAGTTGGCTCTGTTGATTCAAATGAGATAGCAACACTCCTTTATACGTCAATGCCAGGGGAAAAAATGTATTTACGTTCCAGGAATACTACCTTTAAAAAATTATACAAATCTTCCACTGTTATACATATATTTAAGGTCATAAAAACCGAGGCATTTTTTAAGACACAATTTAAAAAAAAGATAATTGTAAGCTTCAGATAGGAGAAAATGTGAATTAAAAACTACCCACGTCATTTGAACACATCATATTATCTTACCTCTTGGTCCCCCCCAAACCCCACTCATTAAGTACGCGTATGAATCGGGTCCCTAAGATTTGTTTACGAGCATAGAAACAATTGAATTGAGTCCACGCAGTTCAATAGTGACTTATGAGTTGAGTACCTAACATAAAATAACGTAAAAGGCGCACTTAAATTGCGGAATAAGATATAGCTGTCAGCAGACATTCAATTAAGGCCCACTCAAATTGCGGAATAAAATGTACCTGTCAGCTGGTCAAAACTAATCGCGGAAGAACATGTAATCCTACTAAACTCCACTAACCTTACCTAACCTATTCTAGCCTAACCTAACCTAATTTAACCTAACATAGCCTAGCGTAACTTAACCTCCACATTCCATTTTGAACAAAGTCATTATGAATTAATTTTTACTCTTCAGTTCGTGTAAAGTTATTACCGAGTTTGTAGGAGTTGTTCCGCAGTTCATGTGCACCGAACATAACTTAACTTTTATTTTGACAAGAATAAAAAACAAGATAGCAGCAAAACAATTTTGGGTGACGTCTCAACCAAACTCCTCTTTCAAACAGGACGTACTCAACCCATACACGTCGTAGACTGGACTCAACTAATACATGATTTAGGTGTCCAGATCCAACTCATGAGCACCGCTATTTAACTCCCCAACCCTCTGTCACCTGCTCACCCCTCCTCACTCTTTAAAATATTGAGTTTAGTAATGGCTACATATATTTCCCCACCATAACTCTCAACGAGGCAATTTGAAAATAAATTGATTTAATTTTACTTTTTCAAATAAAGAGAAAATATTGATTATAATGAATATTTACGTTTTATGTGTGTCTGAACAAAAGAAAAAAATAAATGATTTTACAAAGCTGTCTCTATGTCTGTCTGTCTCTGGGCACACATCTAAAACGGTTTGGTGGATTTTGTTCAAACTTGATCAAACTTGATATCTAGATGCCACAAGAAAGTTTTTTGATATTTGTCCCTAGCCCTAATTTAAGGGTAGTTTACAAATGAGTGATTAGTTTTAATTCCATATTTTTCTAATGGTTCTAAGGGTTTTGTTTAAAATGTTTAATATCACCTTAGTACACCTAATTGGGAATCGATCCCTGACCTCCCCGAAATTTACTAACAAGATTAAATGAATTTTACATTTAGTACGTGTGCCCACAGGCGTGTAAAGTAAGTTTGATCCCTCTAAATTCCAATATAAACTGTATAAAAAGTGAGAATCCCTTGTGAAAAACGTATAAAACAAAGGAAATTTCATAGTAAGGAAATATTGGCAAATCATATTTTATCTATTCCATGTATTGTAAAGCTACATTCATTAAAATTAAATTTATTTTTTACCAAACAAATACAACTTACAATTTATATTGTTTTCACACTACACAATACTATAATATTGTCTTTAATATAAACTTTCAACTTATATCAAACAACTTAGTATTGTAAACCTCGTTTACCCTGAAAGGTAATAAGCTTACCTTTCATGCTTACATTGTGTCGCAGATTATAAGATAAGTCCATAGTGTAGTATGTCAAGGTAAGGTTGCTTATTTTCAGGGTAAGTGTAATGTACAGTATATAAGTCACTTTTAGATGCACGGTTTTACTTAACCAAGAACATGTTTATACAATAGTAAGATCTTTTTATTCTATTTTCTATAAAACACCAATCAAGATTTTTATTTTGCTTGCTTGATTTTATTTTACAAGTTCCCTTACCACTAAAGATTTATATGCTGACTTAATTGGATGCATGAATAGAACAGCGGAAAAATGTTCCAAGAAATCAAGGCACCTTTGCTGTAAGATTTTAATTATATTCCCCCTACCTTTTTTTTGAAAAAATAAATAAAAATAAATGGAAGTCATTAAAAATATTCCCTCATTTTTGTTTCCTTCAGTTATATCGTGTTTGTGTGTGATTTCTCGGTTGTAAAATTGCATACTATACCACTTCTCGTATAGATAAGGAAACACCTATTTCTCACACAACTTAAATATTATTTCATTTTATTACATTTAACAGCTAGGCTATTAATGGCTTACTCTAAGATGTAGCCACAAGAAGACACATTAGCGTGGAGATAGGATGAGAAAACCACTTTAATAGTACAATTCCTGGAGTTTAGTTGAGTGTAACGTTCTAAGGTTAAATTATTTTTATTTCACATGTTTCGACATCTGGGTTATTTAAATTCTTAGTCTATTAGGTCTTTGTTTTTCAAGGAAGTGCGACTGAATCGAGAGAGGGTGCAAAAACCACCTCCAATACAAACTAAGCCAGGATTAAACCCTTGGCTTCCCTATCAACCTAAATCTTATTGTGAGCCTGGTGACCTAGACCATGTGGCAATCATTGCGGGTAGATTACTTTGTAAGTTGCGTTGCGTGTGAATATAGGTTCATGTTAAAATAAATTCAAAGGTAGCAAATTAAGGTGGTGGTACTATTTAACTTATAGTTTTAAACAAAATGAAATTGTGGGTTAAATTTAAATGACCCATCAAATTACTTCTTATGATTGAAGGTGACGTCACTAAAACAGCAGAGAGTCTTTATCCGCTGCAAAACTGTTGTAAGAGTCTACACTCTACTACTATTTTATTCATTCTCAAGCTTTCCGCCCCCCCCCCCTTCCAATCAGTAAAACTTCTACCATCTTTACTGGCCAATAGTGACTTTGAATTTCTCATTCAAGGACATATTACAAGAAGGATGAATCACAGGGGAAAATACACTAATATCTATCAAGAGAAAGGAAGAGGTACCATGGCATGAAACTACTCTGGGAAACCTCACTTGTTAGAATAAAGCACGCTTGCGTACAAGTAAATGATTTCATCAATTAATTTAGACATATATCACGGAATTATCCTTCTTTAAATTCATTAACATCACTCTTTACTATTTACCATCTACCAGCACTGGTGAATACGCTGACTAATTGCCAAGATCGTCTAGTCTGGTTTGGCGGTGATGGGGAGGTTGGGTTTCAATTCACGGTCTCGTGTATTTAACATAATTTTTTGTCTAAATAGGTTTTCACATCCATTTTATGTGGATGCGGGTATATTTCCTCTCAATTTTACTTTGCATATTCCTACCCTTTTAGTGTACTTAAACCCTGATTTCCATAACAGATTTAAAAAAAAATCTCATTTGAATTTTAAATAAATGGTACGATACATTCGCACAAAAATTTTCATATTGTGTTCTATAGTTTCTAAGAAAATGTCATAAATTGGTTTTCAGTAAAATATCCTTAAATAAGTTATCCTAATAAAACAAACATATTATTTTGTTAATCACAATAAACACGTTTTATATATAAGTTTTAAACAAAATTATTCAAGTCATTTTTAAAATTTTAAAATTTTCAACATACAAGCATACTCAATCACTCCGTTCCCGTACTGTGTAGGAACTGTGCATATAGCTTTTTTTTAACTTTGTACTTAATCTACCTCCACCACAAAGTTTCTTCACACATCCCTATCCTTGCATATTCCCTTCGCTTCAACATCCATACACAGAGTCATACATGCTCTTTTATTCTTAAAACTCTTAATGTTTCTCTTGTTGATGCGTCCGTCTACCAAAGTTAGTCACGCCTTACATGATATACTACTCCTTTTTGATCAACACACGATAGCTTCATATATTTGTTTCGTCACTCAATCCACACTCATCCTCTCAGCACTCTTCTCTCGCACTGACATATTGGATTCCCTTTCAAACCGCACTCTTTCAGCACCCATGAATTAATTACTCTTTCCATACGAGTTTTTCCACATACATTTCTTAGATATTTCATTCCAACCACACTCGCCTGGCTCTTGTGTTTCTCCTGACAAACCCACGCTTCACATCCATAAAACAATATTTGTGTAACACAGTTTTATATACTGCCATCTTTGCCCCTTTCGGTACTACCACATTATTTGCAATAGTCCACATACATCCAAATACTCTCCGAGATGTATTAATCCATCTGTCGATTTCCCCATCTATCCTTCCATTTTTACAGAACATTTTGCTCAAATAAACAAAATTATTATTTTGTTCAAATAGTTTTCCATTTATACCAAGCTGACAATCGTTTTCTGATCCGTACTTATAAAAAATGTTCACGTTAGTTTTGGAGATATTTAAACAAAGATACACACTGCATACCGGCACATTGAAATGATTTAATGCATTCTGAAATTCAAGTTCAAAAATAGGTTATTTGTAAACCACTCTAAAACTATGTCTCATTTGTAAAAATAAAAACTTACTCTTACTTATGATGAACACTACTCCATAGATACCCATTTCCAGCTCAATATTTAAGGTAATTTTGAAAGTTTTAAAATTTGCTATCATTTATCGTAAGTAAACTACCCTTAGATAAATTTATTTTATAAAAATATAGATACATTATTATTGATCATTTAACATAGTCCCTCATTAATATTGAGCATATACAATAGTTCCCCGATACTAATTTAAACATAACCGTTTGAGATATTTTTAAATAATTTATATTTTACACAAATCTGTCTTCATTAAATTCTGTAAAATGATTTTTTATAAAACATATATATGTACACTTACTCTATGGCACTAGAAGCTCAAATGATCACTGTCGTACCTAAAAAGGTACGTGACCTATACTTATCCCTCCAGTCTATCTCATTACATCCTATCTCTTTCAGGTCGTCAATAAAATACCATAAAACTAATTTCGCCCCAAAAAACAAGTATACAGCTCTATTATTTTAAATCAAACACTTCCCAAATATATATTTTAAACAAAATCATTAAAGCTATTCTCTAAACACAGAGCACTCTCCTAATAAAAATAGGTCGAAAAGTGTCCGTTATTTGGGTATATATATGTTTATGTGAATATATACACACATGTATTTTAAATAATAGTACTCGAACACAGTCTAATTCATACGAACCTATATACTGTGGGTATTAAATACTGCAATCTGATGCATCGTGCACTATTATATACAGACTTTATGGCAAGTTAATACATACTCTGCGTGGCGTATTGTACAGATTGCACTATACACTTAATAATACGCAAATAAAATGAAATGTGAACGATAGGCCTTTATGTGTGCACGAGCACAGATTATACTGAAGGAACAAACTCCGCTGAAGGCTCGTAAGTGGAGGGAAGTATGACTTTGATGTATCGTAGTCATTACTACTTAGGTTATTTTAGAAACTTTTCAAAAAGGTGAAGGCAGGATTGCTCACCCTTCACGTGATACATTCCTACAGTAGCTACATGAACCGGTGCTTTCAATTTTTGCCCCATGTATAGAGATTTTTATGCATAAATATGCGTCTCTAGCAGTGTCCTCGACAAATATTAAGAAAGTCCATTATTGGAAGATTTTTCCACCTAAGAGCCCATGTTATTTTTGCCTAGGAAATTTAAGCTGTCCATTATAATGAAAACTCCGCTATTCAGGGTGTTCATTAAGAGAGATTTCACTTTATTTCAAATTTCATAAAAAGCTTATTAGTATACTACTTTTAACGAATTTTTACCTGAAAACCAAGTATGCATTGTTATTATAGAGGTTAAACACTCCTATTTAACTATTTTAAACAAAATGTTTTGTTCCATTTCCAAAAAATCTGGAATAAAAAAATCACACTAAGCTACCCTTAATTTGAGGGCTACACCAGAGGTCCCCAAACTTTTTTGTCTCATAGATTACTTGCCATGTTTTTCAGTTTTGGGTAGACCCCCTGCTTAACTAATATTGAATTTTTGCAAATTCATCAACTTAAAATGTGTTTTTGACAGCTGGTATAATGATACTTACTTTGAAAGATTTCAATTTATAACTGTACTAAAGTGTAATATGAAAAACTAAAAAAAAAAAAACATGTTAAGTTTTATACAGTTGTTAGTTAAATTAAAATTAAAACGAACCAAATTAAAATCTAGTATCTGTTGAATAACATAACTAAGCAAAAAATAAATGCTTTTAGTAGGTGGGATGAACCTACTGATTTAATAATAAATTTTAAACATTTGGCATCAATTGGGCTAGGTTTAATCTCAAACCTCCTTGGTTAGTGACGTCCATTCTGGTTTTTTTTGTTGTTGTTACGAGATTGGTAACCGCGCTGAAACCCCTTTCCACTGGGTATGAGAATGGAAAAGCAAATACAACTTTCTCGCGATATTCCATAATACAGGATAAGTAACAAGTATGTCTTTTTGAAGCCACAATTGCTTATATCCGTTTCTAAACTGTATCTTCGTTAGTGCATATTCCGATCAGTTCCTCTTGTAATATGACATCTGCTTATCCAATATCACCATATGGGTTGATTATCCACTGTGGTATTACCATAGTCAAAACATCCTCAAACCTAGTTTCAAAATCTGAATAGAGGGCATTTAAATGTTGAACGTAGGTCGAAACGTTGTCTTCCTGGCAGTTTGTCTGTGACAAATTGGGAAACTGGGAAAATTCGTGCTTCCAATGTTTTGCTTCATTATCTTAATTCTGGCAAGAAACGCTGAAATGATGGACTTTGTTTTAGTCAAATTTAGACTGTCACCTTGTAACTGCAAGTTAATCTCATTAAATTTAGTAAACAAATCTGTTAAATAGGCAATGTTTGATTTCCACTTGATTAAATTTTCTTTTCAAATTGGATCTTTAGCAACCAGAAACTCTAAAACAGTCTCAAAAATAGCAAAAAATCTGGTCAAACACAAGCTTTTTGACAGCTAGCGTACTACAGCGTGAAGGAGTAATTGATGAAAGTTCTCGTCATTTTCTCCACACAAGTACACAAATAACCGCGTATTTAACACGTTGCTTCGGACTCGGTTTACTGCATTAATGACTAATTGAAGATATTCATCAAATCTAACATTAAGATTTCTAGCAACTAAATGTTGTCGATCGATGACGCAGTGTATTGCTATCACCCCGGGTACATTTTGTTTTAAATGGCTTATAAATCCATGATAGCGCCCAACCATGGCAGGTGCTCCATTTGTTGCTACTGATATTATATTTGATAAAGGGATTGATTTTTCCATGAAGTAATCCTTCAAAACATTAAATATTGATTTGCCTTTAGTGTCGGTTGTCAAAGTTCTCGCGAAGAGCAGTTCTTCATGGATTTCTTGGTCCATAATAAAACGAACAAATGCCAATAATAATGCTTCATTACCAGCTAAAGTTGACTCGTCCAGCTGTATAGAGAAATGGGTCGTTTGCAAATAATTACACAAGAAGCTTTCAATATCATGACTCATTTCATCAATATGTCTTTGAATTGTGTAGTTGCTTAAAGGAATTCTTTTAATGTGATCAGCTGCAGGTTTGTGTAAAACAGTTTTTAAAACCTGTGCAACGGCTGTCAAAACTAACTTTTCTCCGATAGTGTACGGTTTTCTGGATTTTTCTTTAAATAGCGAGATATTGTAAGACGCTCGCCAACCATCATCGTCTCTTTGTGACGTCGAAGTGAACATTCTGTCCACCGTGGGTCTCTTATGAAGTTTATCTTTGAGTGTTTGAAAGTACTTCAAATCTTTACCTGTTTTATCAGGGTGACATCTTCTCAGATTATCCTTCAGCTTAGATGGTTTCATAGCGTTATTGCTTAAAATATTGTTGCATAAAAGGCACATAGGCAATTGTTTGTCCGACAATGACGGATGAAACCAAACTTCAAATAATCAACACTGTACTGTAGCGTGTCAACCAAATGATTGAACAGCTACAAGAAAATATTTAATATTTTTGGGATTTTATGCGAGACAGAAATTAAATCAGCAAATTTAATATAATCTATCTCTAAAGTTATATCTTCTGATCTACGAAAGTTACCTATAGTTTAACCTCCTAACACGTGGTTGATAAAAAATATTGTCTTTTGATAATTACGGTGTTAAATATCAAAGAAGAAGGCTAATATTATTGTTAATAAAAAACCTATTTAATTCTAGTAAGGAACAATATATACTCAGAATTGATAAAAATAGAATCAATAAAAAGAACAAAGTAAGCTGAGAAATTAAGTTGGGAAATGAGTTATAAAGATAATATTGAGTTAACTTGTCAGAAAGAGTGTATATT
>CABFVX010001708.1:59357-120644 GCA_902151425.1 Timema shepardi | reverse complement strand
TTCGTCCTGTCCTAGCCAGGTTTGGTATATATATGGGCCGTCCAGAGATAGCAATTCGTAGAATAATTCCACAACGAGTCGAGACTACAAGGAGTATTCACCGCCCGGCGCCGACACTATAGACCATGGAGACTGCGGTGTCAGATTCGTAGAATAATTTCACTACGAGTCGAGACAACAAGAAATATTCGCCGCCCGGCGCCGACACTATAGACCATGGAGACTGCGGCGTCAGATTCGTAGAAAGGTTCCACCGTGAGTCAAGACTACAAGGAGTATTCGCCGCCCGGCGCCGTCACGAAGGACCATGGTGACTGCGGCGTCAGATTCGCTACCTTCAGCCGTGACAACGGGATAAGGGGTTACCCTACTCAATTCACCGTGGACATGGACGACGCGTTCAGCTGTACTGGTATCCTGTCGTCGTGGCCAAGTCCTTGCTACTAGGACTTTTGTAAAGTAATGTAACTTATGCATCCTTCTTCAAAGGAAAATTATATGTCTTTTATTTCATGAGAAGCCTCGTTTGGTTTCTAGAAGAATAGTTTTGTTTTGGTCTACTAAATTTGGTATGTCTAACTTGAGCATAGATGTTTGCTAAGATTATTTATGTGTCACATGGCACTGTTCTTACATTAAAGCCTCTGGCTAAGAATGTTAGTGTTGAGACTTAGTCTGAGTCACGAGTTCGTTACTCCTTCGTTCCGAATTTAGTCATGACGTCCTAAACGCCATGCACATTAGTTTTTTATATTGGGGGCTACTACCAGGATGTCTGTTTACTTTAAAAACAAGCTTAGGACTTTATGTAAATGTTGTTGAAAACTGTGAATTAGCTGAGTATCGGCTTAATGGCGCTACCCAAGGAAATTGCCTTAGATTCATTGTGGGGTCCGCGCTAATTATTCTATTTTTGTATTAGCCTATGATTAGGTTTTGATTTAGCATATATATTTATAGTTATCAATGTACTATATTATGCTGGTAGTACCATAAGGGAATAAGACCAGCAGTAGTACTTTTGTGACACCTGTTTCCTAGCCTCCAATCAGCTGGAGATATCAGCTGTGTATTCATCATGTTTTATGGATACCTATTAATAACAAAATCTACCAAGTGAGACTGTGTAAATGTTACATTCTTTATTCACTCTTTGCTATTTGTTCAATCTTGTGAAACCTGTATTTATGACAATTGATATTTTGTTTACTATAATAAATATATGTGTTAAAATGACTCTGTGTTTCTATATATGTATTATATGAACCCAGTAGGGAATATTGGTTCAGTACTGTCTACATTTAATTTTAGATTCGGCAATGTTTAGTATCGTTCATCTGTGGACAAAATTAATCTATTTAAATAAGACATAGCAATAATACAACATATTCCGGGTATAAAACCTTATTGTATTTAAAAATGTAAGCATGCATTCCAAAACATTGAATATTAAATTACTAATAACTCAAGTCATGATCGGCGTAATTCATCTATCTTTGCTAACTACGAGTACAAAACTAAAATTTTATAAAAAATAGTGTACTTACACTTCTCCGGCACTCCCAAACAAAATGACATTGATTCACTTTAATTTGTATGTGCCTAATTACCATTTTATATTTTTGAAAATATTTTCTTAATACTATCCTTTTCACAACTCCGGAAACAAATGAACGTATTAGTTTCTCACATTCGTATTTATTGACTGACGAATTGAACAAGTCAGTGCAAGTACGAGTCTTTGGGAAGCTCTGGGACAAGAATGGACAAGCATTTCTACTGCACGTATGCGTGTAACATGATGATACTGGTATCATTATGTGCAAGTTTTTACAAGTTCTAAGTGTATTGCGACCACAAAGCGAATAGCCTACAACTTATACAATTTTACGAAATATACTAATTTAAATACTATGTAATTGAATTAAATTAAATTAATATGTAATTGTAAATAGAATAAAATAGTGCACTATAAAATCCCTACTTCACTACTAATATTATAATTGCGAAAATAGGTTTGTATGGAAAACTATAGTAGTGTATTGTCGGTCTGTTTGTTACGTTTTCACGTAAAAACTAAGCAACAAATCTCCATGATCTTTTGCACAGATAAAGTAAGAGGTCTAAATTGACACAGGCTACAATTTACTGCGGATTTTTTTTTACAAAATAAGAACTTACACGCAGAGAAAATAAAAACATATGCGGGTGGAGCTGCGGGCAACTGCTAGTTTATAATAATTCCTAAAGAGTTTCAGATATCAGAAAATATACCATAGGTAGTTTTATAATTTATATAGATTGATATATGTCTATATTATATAATATGTCTATGTTATATTATAAGAAAGTATTATGTAAGTAAATAGATACTATCTGTGTATGTGGATTATTCCATTCATGTAAAGCCAAAATTAAAGTCACGACCTGCTTAAATGAGATCCACTATCGTTGACCCCCACTTACATCTCATGAACCCCTAATTTATTTATTCGCTCACATGGGCCCTTTGCAGGTTGTCGTTGACCCCTGGGGGTCGATATAGTCCACTCTGGGTATCACTGGGCTACACCATTGTCTGTAGCCTAGAGTATAAATAAACATCTTTTATATACTTATATAAATTTTGATTAAAATCCATCAAACTGTTTTAGATCTGTTGCCAGGGTCAGACAGAATTGTATAATTCATTTTTTTGAGTTCGGACATACATCAACTTTAAAGACTCTGCGTAATCTCCAGTTCGAAAATGGTCACTATTACAATACTTTATCTTGATACAAGAAAGTAAAACATAGAAAATACATTAAAAATACAGTGAAAATATACATGCCTTAAACATCAATATGTGACCAGCATATTTGAAAGGAACGGGTCTATATTCTCCTAATCATAAATTGTTCTCTTTCTTTCAGGTAAGTGACAAATGCTTTTACGAGATTAGCTTCATTCGAAGAAAATGCTGATAGGTAAGTACACAACTTACTCAATTACCTTATGGCATTAGGAGCTCGAACGTTCATTGCCACATTTAAAAAAGAACGCCACCCATCCCAATCATCAGATAACTCTACCTCATTACACCCTTACACCTGAATACACAATCTAATGTTATCCTCCCATATGAGTCTAGATATTCCTATTTGGTTTGCCAGCCAGTACCCTGCACAAGCTTTTCCATTCGCGATGCATAGAATCTAAGAGACCAGATTATCGTGATGAGTACTGGATATGTAATCCATCATTATGTAACATCCTCCACTACCCCGTACCCTCATCTCTTTTTGGACGAAACATCTCCTAAACTCCTTGTTTTCTAACATCCTAAACTTATTTTTGTTATGTAAGGTAAGAAACACCCTTTCACATCCATAGAAAACCACCGGTAAAATGATTGCTTTGTATATTTTGAGTTTTACGTTTCATGAAACCAGATGAGATGTCTACAACTTACTGACCAACCATGCATTTTCCGACTGTATTTTCAATTTCTCGTTATCTTACAGGTAGAGAAAATATTGTGATCGCCAAAAAAATCGAACTCAAGCTTTTGATGAATCTTGACGATTCGTGACACCCCGAATAAAAAAAAAGTGGTATTTGACTTTCCGTCTGTTTGTCTGTACCTCCATCTAGAGCCTAAGCTATTTGACCGATCGGACTAAAACTTGGTACCTAGGTTTTTCATAGGGTTTCCCCAAGGATTTTTTGGGATTGGATATCTAAACTTAAAGTTAAGGATAGTTTACTGCAGGGCAAAAAGAGGAAAAGTCGATTTTCTCAAAATCGGCTCTAACTATTTTGATTAAATTTCATTTCTAAACATTTATAAATATTCCAAACAAAATGGCTTCTCTCAATATTTTGCCAAAATTACTTTAAGGGCTCCGGTCTGACCCATAAATTATATTTTTTTATAATATTTCCTAAACTATTTGAGATATGAAATTACTTATCGTCACAAATATGTAGGTCTCTTTATAATACAAATATTTTATAAGAAGCATATTTTTATAAAACCAATAACTTTAAAGCTATACGTAAACATATATATATATTTTTACTTTTCGAACACAAAATGTAAAAGTATTGCGACTGCAAAAGAAAATCTAACCTGAAATGTTGATGGATATCGACGTCTCAATACCTCCCAAACCCTAAAAAGCGGTCTTTGCAATGACTTCTGTCTGTGTGTCTGTTTAAACTTAAAATTAATAGTAGTTTTATGATTATTATTATTATTAGCACCGCGTCTTACTACCCGTTTGGGTTATACCCACTTACGCTATTGTGCAATGGCAGGTAGGGTGAATGTGAGATGAAATGAAGGACCTACAGTTTAACGTGGAATCCGAACCACGGTGGAGACCTGGCATATCTCACATTCCCAAGATGTCTTGTCATAGGTGAAGGAAAGGTTTGGCAATCAAATAAATTTTTGCCTGGACCTAGGATTGAAACCAGAACGCCAGCATAGAAGTCTGACACCTTACCCCTAGACCACCACGTCACCGTAGTTTTAAGAAAGGGCGAAAAGAGAAACAAATCTATTTTCTCAAAATCGACTCTAACGATTTTGATTGAAATTCGTATCTAAGTGTTGATTAAGATTATAAATATACTGGCTATTTTCATTTTATCATGAAAATGAATTTTAG
The DNA here is from genome assembly GCA_902151425.1 of Timema shepardi. Taxonomy (NCBI): domain Eukaryota; kingdom Metazoa; phylum Arthropoda; class Insecta; order Phasmatodea; family Timematidae; genus Timema; species Timema shepardi. The sequence continues at coordinate 115,986 of CABFVX010001708.1, read as the reverse complement.
GGTACTTTACAGAAGCATAAACTTCCGTACCTCCACAACTATTTGATATAGGCTACTAAATAACTTATCATTGCGAAATTATAGTAAAATTAAAACTAAAAAAAAAAATTATATGAAATATATTTTTATAAATCCAACAATTTCTGAGATATTGGCAAATATATTAATACAATTTTGTGAGCTTTAGTCGTAAAAATACACTACTTAAGTTTTAACGCAATAATTCTCCAATGCCATAGAGTAATTAAATATAGGTAAGTCTGTAAAATGGTGTTGTTTTTCCTTAAACCCCTTAGGAGAAATGTTTGAACAACAATGATCTATATAAATTTTATACTTAATAGTCAATATTTACATTTTTTATTGGTCAAAATTAAATAAATGGAGAATTTAATAGCAATGTGATGGCATGAAGATTTGCAACACCTAATAAAATGTCAAAATTTTTAACTAAAAGTTGAAATTTTAATACGAAGTGTTGATCCTTGTGGACCCAACATTGATATTTTTTTTATTGGTCCAAACATACAAATGAGGACATTAATTCTTTTAAAACAAAATTATAAAATGTAAAACCAGGACTAAAAAAAAAGTTTTACATAAGTATAGTGTAATTTATGCTTGGGTTTTCTAGTGTATATTATTTCGTTTCACATATATTACGAGTTTTGAGTAAATATCTGCATTTTCAAACAATATAGCAGAACGTCTGTGCGGAGTTCCGTACCATTTATTTTCTCTAATTTTCTTTCTAATACCGTTATCGCAAGTTAAAAGTGCTCATAAATATTTAAACTAATTAACTCTGTCAAATGCGATGTTTTTAGCAGTAATATCTACATTACCGTCTCTAATCCGTGTTCTCTGTGTGAGTATATACCTATTATTTTGAGCGTTCACTTCTAAACATAGTTTCTTACTAGCCTCTAGAAAATGTCTGCATTTCTTGTAATTTGAATATTATTTTTACAGTGTAACCAGTTTCATTGGGACAGCATAGTGTAAAGGAACGGAGGTTATATTAGGATTCCTCACTTATCTTTTTCACGCCCCCTTGAAGCAATTTAAATAGAAATAAATTAACTTTAGTTAGAGATACTACCGATTAATACATAATTTTGTTGAACAATTGGCTCTTAAAAGTTTAAGCTTTGTGTTCACCCTAGCTCTGTCCTTTTCTACCAAATAAAGTATTACTCAAATTTGTTCTTATACCTCCTCTTGGCTAATTGTTATGCAAATCTGACGATGAATGGAAAGTAATCTCACTTGTCAAAGTGACAGTATGTATTTTGATTATTCATGCAAGAGTGTTACATTTTAAAATCCCTGAAATTTCTGTATGCAGGTAAAACAATTTTTATCAGAATGTAATTGTGTGCATTAACCCACCTATTTCGAATAATTAAACTAAACTTTCAGTAAATATATATTTTAACTCTACTCTTTAAAATATTTACTTTAATATTCTAAGTTTATTGATTATGACGTCATTCAAATTGTTTCGCCAAGGTATCAATTTTTGAATGGGATAAATACTAAACTGAAGTGGGAATGTTGCCATAGTACGTAGAGATTGTGATATTTTTCTCCCATTTAGCCCCCATTTGACCAATCATACATAACCAGAAACACTACTACATTATTAAACTGTGTGCATAAATTTTCAGCCGCCAGGAAAGGCCAAAGATATGATGAATCAACTATAATAGAGCTTCTCAACACAACATCCTGTGCGTTTTTTTTTAGTAACTTGTTGACTAATTATTCTAGCTTCGAGGTTGGTAAATCTTTGCAGTACATTTTTAATTCGTTTATAATGCGATTCTTTATTATGAACAGAGGAAATATGGCGAAATTATCGTTGATGCCATTTATTTTAGAATGCCTTATACATACAAAGAGATGTTTTGCCACTATAAACATTCTTAGAAACTGTAAAATGCCAGATGTATACATCTTTGTGGTTAATAGTTTGTATGTTTACTATGGCGGGCGGTTTAGATCTTGATGTAACCTCCAAGAAACATGTTCAGATGTATATCTAGCTTGCCCTAGTTTGATTTTTTTCCCCGTATATGGTGAATATAGTAAATAAATACCAAACAATATTGTCACAACAAATAAATGTGTCTTGAGAAAGAGTATTAAAGAAAGTGATTTTCCTAAGAAGGTTTCACTTGAATTTGTTGCATGATGGACATATTAACGCTAACAATGAATTACATCATTAATCTCGGAACTCAACTTCCTATTATTTACTTCGAAGCCTTTTTTTTTACACGTTCTTGGTGAAGGGACCGCCTACTGAAGAGCTGATAAACGTTGCAGAAGTGGCTTATTTCAAAATATGGCTCATGCCAAAATAAAGGTGAAAGGGATGTTTATAGGACTAAAAAACTTTATATTTAATATACATAGCTTTTCAGTAACGTTTACGTAAATGTCGTCATTTTTCCCCCCATCAAAGTAAACGTCTAGAAACATATGCAAACCTACCTCCAATCAAATAAAATCAAATTTTTACACCCGAAAACTAAAAGAACAGAAAATTTAAAACTAGGAAATATAAGATTGTTTTAATAAATTTGAAGCTTCACAACGACCATATTCATAATAAATACCTCAGCGTTAATAGGATATTACCCTCATATAGGCGGCACCTTTAGAAAGTTTCACATTGGAGGTTAGGCTTATTTTAATATTGTGTTACTCTTAGTGAGGTGTCATTATTATTATTATTATTATTATTATTATTATTATTATTATTATTATTATTATTATTATATCAATATACTGGTGAGGTCAGATGTGCGGTGACATGTTTTCTATGAAACGGCAGACACTGGTTCAGTCAAAACAGTTGCAATGGGAGTTAAAGGCTGGCGCATTTAATGACAAATTAATTTTCTTATTCTGTTTACTAAAGTTGCATAGTTTAAATATAGAACATACTTTAGTCAATACTGGCGGTAGGATGGACTAATATTTGTAAATAGACAAATATTTTCCCTGTCTACCACAATTATTCAGTCACAAAACTCCACCCATCAACGCACGCTTTACTTCTATCATACACCACCATAACTGCATTTATAACTATTCATCAACATCATTCACTCTCAGAATATTCCTTAACATATTCTTATTCACATGATCGTACGTTTTCTCCATATCAGTGAATTTACCATAAGCGTTCTTTCCTACTGTCATACACTTCTCAATCACTTGTTGCAATGCAAATATCTGGTGCATGCAAACCCTCTTTTGCGTAAAGCCACATTGCACACCCCAAATCTTGTCAGCAGTTTTTTTCGTACTCTATTAAAAATATATCAAAAATTTTGCGTGGAATATTCAACAAACTAATTTCTCTATAATGTTGATGATGATGATGATGATCACAAATACATTTGTTGTTGTTACAAATGAAAAAGGAGTCTTGTTTTAATTAAATAAAAGTCATCTCGACCACACCTGTCACAGAAGACAAATAAAATATGTTTATGACTTCCCCATAATGGTTGTATTAGAAAATTAAAATAGTTTAAATTAAAATATATAGAAAATAAGGTTTTAGTTCTTTTTAAATCAACAACTCATAAAAATTTAAAACACTTAAAATAGAGGTATTAATAATTTAAACTTGTTTATTAATTTTGATTAAATTTTAAAAATATAATTTCCTTAAACTGTTGGGCATTGGGCGTTTACCCGACGCTTGAATTTAATAACTATGTTTTACAATTATAATATATTTTGATATTAGATTTTTTATTTGTAGTCTTAGTCTATAATCTGCAGCATGGCTATTTTCTTTCTTTGATTTATTGTTCAAGGGTTGGCTTGTCAGCATCATGTTGGAGATGCTTAGCATAAATATTATACCTACACCCCATATCGTGATGATCAAAATACCAGGCGATGGCTCGCCCTTTCTACTCATCGTCCTACCTCCTGTTTGGTAACACCAGGCTAAGCTTCGACGCCCAGGCCTCCATATTCTATCATATTATGGAAAACTGGAACAGGCTTGGACAATTGTTGGAACTCGCAATAATTTTGAAGAAAAGGGGAACTACATAGGTGAAATGCTGAAGACTATGACTTAAAGAACAGAGTGGGAGCTCATCGCAGCAGGTGAACTCTTTCCGTACCTTTTCGAGGTCTACTTAGACGGCGAGTGTTTTCACTACCTTGGGAAAATTGATTGGCTAGTGAAAAGGCTTCGTTTCTGTGGTCATCTTACATGTGGACATTTGATGTATATGAATATGTATATCTCCTTGGCCCTCCCCTGGAATATCCAAAATTGTTTAAAATGTTTATATTTAAAAATTTCAAAGTACATCCAGCAATAGTTCTGCCATCACACAGGGAAATAATATTGAGAAACAAAGTAAAGAAAAGGACAAAGAGTAGGCATATATCATTAAAGTTGAAAGGACAACCACAAGGAAGTGCAGAAGACCACTCAATGGTTAAAAAAATGAGACAAAAGCAATCAGGCTTAAGAACCAAAGGGGAAGAAAAATGGTAAAAAAATTGACTGAAACATCAGAAGACACGTAAGCGGTTAAAAGAAGTGTGAAAATGTAGGCAGTTGGAACAAAGAACAGAAAATGTATAGGATAAATGAAAAGATTAAAGGAGAGAAGAGAAAATATATTTTTAAAAAAAGAAGTACAAACATTTGCAGAAATAGAAAAATAAATCGAGGACGAAAGAAGGTGAACGATGTTAAAAAGGGAGGTACCTTGGGAGATCTAGAAAGACTCTGCTCTTAGCTTTAATCCTAATGAAGAAGTTGGTTGATATAGGATCTATGTAAGTGGTGTGTTTATATTGTAGTGCTTTGAAGTGGAAATAAGAATCATCTGGATTGTGTTGTCCCAATGTAAAAGTAAAATAAGAATCCATCGCTCATACACCGGAACCCCTTTTCATCGTATTTACTTCAAATCATTCCAACTCTAAATTTTTTGGGACTTTCAAAACAATATGTATTATTTCAGATGACATTCTAGTTTGGTTCTAAAATAGTTAAAAAGAAGAACCCATTTTTTTATAAATATATTTCTTAAGTGACTAAATCAGTGAAGTGTATTTGAGATGCAATCGATGGCCTACACTGAAACCTTACATTGGGAAAGAGCTGCAATCCATGCTCCACAATTATACCAACTACGGGAAAATGTTTAAATATGCCAAAGAAAGTCAAACAAATAATAATTTCAGGGTAATAATATATGTGAATAAAAAGCCAGCCAATGCACCAAAGGGGCGTTTTAATTAACCACTAGTGAAAGAAGTAACAGTGTTAATTGTTGAATAGGAATTTTAAACGAGAGATATAGCTCCGATGGATAGAGACAAGCTACAGAGGATTTCAGACACATAGGTCATATGGTGCCCTTTAATACCCTCTTATTTTCAACCGTGGTGAGGACGGCTATCATCACCTAATTTATAATATCAATGGGGGAAAATTACTGTATCTGCCATGAACTTTTATGCGTACAGATTCAGGGTCAGGAAAATGAGTATAACCACCTTCATTACTTCCGAAAGCTTTTAAATCAATTCGGGGTGAACATGTATGATAAAATAGAGGCAGAAAGCCTTAACTTTATCTTACACACTCTCTCTCTCTCTCTCTCGCTCTCTCTACTCTCAGATTCTTTTGGTTAGAAGAAACTGAGAATAGATGACTATACATTTAAGAGATGCAATTAACGGTGACGGTGAGGTCCACTATGTGTGCCAACAGTTAATTCTTCACTTGTGGACCTAGATACATGCATGAGAGGACCAAAAATGTTTTGACATGTCCAAAATTATGGTCATCCTGTTATTTTATCACATTTACATGCAACCGGAAATGGAAAGAAATAACAGCAGAAATACTCGAATAACAAAAACCCCATGAAAGGTATGATCTGGTTGATGGAGTTTTTCATTTGTAAGCTAATGCAATAGTGAGATTAATAACAAAGAGCCAGTTTTTCCGTTCACTTAAATTTTATATGTATTCCGTGGAATGGCATAAGTGGGGAGTCATGTCCATATTTTGCTATGACTAGAACATAAAATCAACCAAAATAACATAGATTATTTTATTAACGAAAGCGCAGAAATTCTAGATCTACAGCATGGACCTGACCACTAGATTTATATAAAAACTAATATTACGTTCCCTGTCATGTCCTTAACCTTAATTATCTGTGCATGAAAGAAAGTAAGTGAAGCAAAAAGTATCATAAGTCAAGGACACTCAAACTGGAAATGACGATTACCCTGCCTAACGTAGAAGAAGTTCTAAAGACGGTGGTTTTTCATTCAATGTGCAAACAAGAGGATGTCATGTCATAGATATCAAATGTGAAGTACCTTACTGTTCACTTTTAATTAAAACATTCAATGCTCATATTAATGTTGTTGGGTACCTACTCTAGTTCTGTGAAATCTATAAAATATGTATTTAAGTACTTAAATAAGGCTAGTGAACAGGCAACATTTACAATAGAAAATAAAACTACTAGATTTCCAAGTATAAAACTTTAAGTTACATAATTACTTCAGAATCAACAAGGAATTCTTTAATTGTTTGTATATAACAGAGACCCGACTTTTGTCCATTTGACTGTATACTTAGAAAATGGCCAAAGAATATATTTCAACATTGAAAGAGTTAAACTGAGTGAGATTCCCAACACGACATCGACCGCTTTATTTGACATTTGCTTAGGAAAGATTTTGCAAAAACACTTTTTTATGTCAAAGTACCTTCATACTATACATGGAATAATAAAAAATTCAACAAATGAAAGCAAGGTGCAATATTGGGTACCTGGCCCGATATAATGAAAAGCAATGCCCTTGGTAGAATATACAGTTCATCCCAACAATGCCGAATGCTATTTTCTACTCATATCACGTCATCATGTTGAAGGTTTCACATCATTCGAAGCTTTGAGAACTGTGAACGGGAATTTTAGATCAGCTTGCAAAGTACGTGGTCTGTTAGAGGATGAGTCCCATTGGAACAAAGCACTCATGGGGGATAGTGTAAGTGATTCTCCTTACAAATTACGAGAGCTGCTCATCATCTAATTGCCTTTTGACAAGTTTTAGATCCTCTCCAAATATGGTCAAATTATAAAGATAACCTTTCTAAAGACATTCAAAATATAATTTTCCGGTTCATCAATAACACTCATTGATGATATAATATACAAAATTACACTAACAATTGTAAAGAAAAAACTATTTTCTATGATTATTATAAGCATTTGGATAACCACAGTTTTCCTGGTCTTAAACTAATACACCGAAAAACTTTAGGAAAGTTATGATGTTGATGATTTAACAACTCTTTTGATTAATAACGAGGGTTATATCATTCAAGAACAAAAATTAATATACAACACAGACATTATTGTAAATACCATAGACAATTTTTTTTCCCCTGGATGCCCCTACATGTCCTACATTTTTGGTAGATCTCTAAATGCCTAAAACACGCGCAATTGGAAGAATAACACTCGCAGTAACTTCTTCAGGAATAGCGGCAACTATGTTGAAAGGGGATAGAACTGCCCATTCCACATTCTAACTACCAGTTAATCTTACCTACATAGACTATCCTCTATTTGCCATAGATAAGGGTACGGTAAGTGGAAAAATGTTGCTGGAGTGTGCTCTAATTGTGTTGGGTCAGTGTACGATACCTCACTAACCAACTTTCAAAGCCTTAGACCATGCGCTGAAAGACATTTGTCAAAATAACATTATAATAGGTGGAGTAACGGTGGTTTTGTCAGGGGACTTCCATCATACACTCCCTGTCATCCCGAGGGGAAGCAATATTAACGAAGTTAAAGCTTTCATGAATTTGTATTTTATATGGAGACATGTTGAAAAGCTCAATTTCTCTCTTAACATGAGAGTACATTTGAAATGTGAACCACCTGGAAAAAAAAAATCTAAACTGCTTTTTAATATCAGCATTGGCGATGTAGAAGAAGTTAACGGATAAATTGTAATTCCATCATATTTAGGTACAACATTATTTATACCTAAAATGAGTTTTCCTTGAAAATCTACCATGATATTTTACATCTAAACGAAACCAATATTGATTGGTTCTCTAAAATAGCTATCTTGGTACTAAGAAATGAAACTTTTGATATCATCACTAGCAAACTAATGCATCGGTTCCAAACTGAAGAGAAAGTTTATCTCTCAGTGGACCTGGTAGGCGGACCCAGAAGGGGAGGATGATTCGGTCAACTGCTCGACTGAATTCTTGAATTCTCTGGCTCCGTCAGGTATGCCTCCTCTTCGACTGCATTTGGAATTTGGGGCTCCAGTCATATGCCTGCGAGGTTTGAGCCCTCCTAAACTTTGTAATGGCACTCGATTACAGACTCAATCTTTGATGCGAAATATCGTACAAGCTGTAATACTCACTGGCCGTGGAAATTGAGAATGTTTTTTCATCCCGCGTATCCCTCACACAAAAAGCGACCAACCACTTAATTTCAAATGAATTCAATTCTCATTAAAAATTTGCTTCAGGACTATTAATAAAGCTCAAGATTAGTACATTAAGTTCACCTGTGTTAATTTAAGAAGCCCGTGCTTTTTCCACAACCAGTTTTATGTTGGTTGCTCTAGAGTAATTTTGCCAAATTTTTTGTATCTATTCACCCCGACTAAAAAAACCCATCAACATTGTGACAAAGAAGAAATTGATTTAAAAAAATTCTATTCTCTGGCAAAAATTCTCTCATAATTTTAAAATGACCTTTATTATTAATAATAATATTAGACTTTGACTACGAAAACAGTCATTCTGTGTAACCGAGCAAAGGACATTTCTAGTAGAAATTAAAGCTATGTGGTCAAATGATTTAATAAAATAAACATGTGAGAAACTTGCTACTTCAAACTTTCACATGGATGCTCCCAAATAAATTAAACTTCATGACTAAGCCAGTTCATTGCATATACAAATTGGTGTGTGCCTGTGACCTTTCTTAGTTCAGCCTTGTCTCTGACGTCACTTCCCCCTTTCCCCCAAAACGACGCGGTTTTATTGAAGAATGTGTGTCACCAGGCCTCCGTCTGGTAGCGTCTCACTTTAATCGCATGCATTGTAGACAAATGGTAGGCAGACGGCGGAAATGTTTTTGTTTATTAAATGTCACTCAGAAACTCGTTACATCAAATTTAGTGCTCGAGTTTGAATCTTGGCTCCCACGATTAGTGAGATGAAGGAGATGTACAGTAAGTTGGGTTGCGCTTAACCCTTTTTGATTTAGGTTTGACAATAATATTTTATTTATGTTTGGTTGGATAACTGCCGTGATTTCCGAAACACACAATTCATAATTCTATAACCCATTTTGTTGGACACCTCCACGATATTTTCATAGCTATATCAATCACCCAAGCAATTGAAGTTTCAATACTAAAGCTCTTAAATTTAAATAAATGGAGGGCGCGTTTTATGTAACACTATAAATATTATATATGATCCATAGTAATATTTAGTTTTATAACTATGAGCTGTTCATTTAAGAAAGTAAACTTATTTCCTTCAAAAAATAAAATGCTCAAATTAAATCAATCATGGTTTTAGCAACCTTAAGAAAAAGAGTGAGGGAAATAAAATAAAATTCAATAATTTAAAAAATATATCAGGCATATCACCAATCCGAATCAGTAGGAACGTGGACTAGCGCAAGACTTTATCTATACTAGTTTACTGGTAATTGGGAGGTTGAGGTTTGAATCCCAGCCTTCACACCATTAGCGTAGTTAAAATGGGGACAGTCCGAATTGGTAATATAACTAAGTGGAAAGTAAATTCCCATTATATTTTATACACACTAAATTAATAATGAACTTTTTATTACAGCTCCTTAATTATTAATTTTTTTCATAAATTTGGAGAAATAGTGGGGCCTCAGCAATGCACAAGATAGTTAAAGATTTGTGCCTCAAACAAAGGCCGACCTCATTTTATAGGATTTGGATCGAATTCTAATCAGGTCCAACAAACTTCTGTTCTTATATACTAAACTATGTGCAGAATCTACTCCAACATTGCCATTTATAAAATTATACCGAATATATTATATTATATTGTATTACATATTATATATAAATCATATATGGTTTACATTGCTTAATGTATATTGTAATATATATTAGATAGCACGGTTGTAATCGGTCTAGCAACTAGTTAAATAGGGCCATAAATACGAGGGGAACCATAACAACAACATAGTAACAAAGAGTTGGCATGCTAAGCCAATTTTTCCAGGTTTGATTCTTTGTCCAAGTTATATTTTTGAGCTTAATTGAATGTTTATTAAAGTTTTGGTAGCTGATTTATTTTTAGCACCACGTCTTATTAACCATTCGGTTAATACGTGTGTACTACCTAATTTTGCAAATGTTCAAGGAATAATTTAGAGGAAGTGTATCCACATTTACGGGAAGTGAGAGTGAAAAAGATTTGAGAAAAATCATCCTCAATACACCTAAAGAGAATTCGAACCCTGATCTCTTTGTCATCGTATATTGTGGAAGTGATGTCTTAGACCATTTGACCTCCAAAGCGAGTAATTGATTATTGAATCCTTTACAAACTTAAAATGATAAAAAAGAGTTTCTACATCAAGGCGAAGGTTAAGGTAGATTCCCCAATATTGTAGGTTTTAGGGGGATTTTTTGTTACTAAGAACAAACAAATAGATTACCGACATCCATAATAAGTTTTGTGTACTGACACACAACTTTGATATTAACAGATGTCAGAGAATATCTTAGACCAATTAATTAATTTTATTCTCATCTGAGGTCAATCCCACGATAATTAAACTTAGCGTTCTTATTTGATATGGCTTTATCTGCGTCTAGGGCTGAACCTAATAAATTGTCTTCGTGATAAAGATTCAAATACTTACTGTAGCTAGTCAACAAGATGTGTATTTTATGATGTAACTCCCAACTCACTGACATTTAATAAAAGGAAAGAATAAGATGGAATTAGAGGAGCAACTTTTCTATTTATACATCCTTGTCGAATTAGATAGAATATAATTGCTAATTGGTATAAAGTTCATTGATAATTTTAAAATGATGGACAACGACATTAAGATGAGTCAACAAAACAAAAATACCTACCGCATTTTTCTATTTAAAATGATATATTTATCTATTTTAATTAAGATATTAATGTTACTCTTCGTTATGAATACTTAGTTGTTTAGAACGTCCAAATTATAATACCTTGATAAAGTGTTTAATGCTTGAATATAATTAACCAAATAACATAATTCACCTTGGTTTGTATATTAGTAATTTCGAATTTTAGAGGGGAAAATGCCCACCAAATTTGTTTTTAATAGTTTTTAAATTCAACGAGATGTATTCCCACATTTGTGGCAATGCAAATTCTTTTCGTTTAAACTAAGCCCGTTAAACAAGATAATTGTTAATAATCTTGATTTTAAACTTAATAATTTAATCAAAAATAAACTATTCAAAATAATAAAATTAATTTATAAATGAAATAATCTTGAATCCATTTAACACAATCTAAAAGTGTAATTTATAGCAAACTTACTGCCACGAACCAAACTTTTATTTGATCTAGCTTCTCCCTGACGCACAGTAAAGTAATAAAACTGTTTAGAGCAGCACCCATTCGTCCACTGACGGATTATCTGGTTCTCTAGCACTAAATAAAATAAATAACTCTCTAACATGACAAAGGAATTTTCTTTTATTTCACCGTCTACTACATAAAATCTTAATTTAAATCATCACTGAGTATTTTGAACACTACGATATTGTCTCAGATCAGATAAAGAGGAGGAGTGTGTGTGTGTGTGTGTGTGTGTGTGTGTGAGTGTGTGTGAATTTATTGCCTCTGCTTCCGCAGTTGTTTTTTTCCATATCTTTTTGTTGTTCTTGTTGTTGTTGTTGTATGTATCATTATACATTGCTGGGGATTAATTTAGAGAGGGTTTTTGTAATATGCATGGCTGAAGAAGTAAAATTAAGATAGAATGTAAGAAGAGGAAGCAGAGTAAAGTTAAAATGAAAGGGTACTTGCATTAAGGAAGATAGAAAAAACTAAGAGAAAGCGGGAAATTCTAATAAAAAATTACATGACTGAAGAAGTAGAAAGAAGCGAAAAAAGTAAGAAGGGAACAAAAATAAAAATAAAAGGTATGTATGGGTGATTAAGAGGAAGAACTGTAAAGTTGGCACAGGCATACCCAGGCCGACGGGTGCTATAAGATGGTAAGTTCCTTAAGGGATCCGTCTACCCTACTGGAGAGTTGAGATGCGTCGCAGACGTTCGGAAATCACACGCCATTGAAGAAGTTATATGTTATTTCAAAATATGGTTGACACTACTGTGGAGGGCTAAGGTATTAACACATTACAGGAATAAAAACCTTCCATTAACTTCCTTATAGTTGATAAGATGAAAGAAACTGACTCATTTTCAACAGATATTCCACCCTAAATGTCACTGTTCTGATATCAAGGTAGGTAAAGTTATTTTTAAACAAGAACACAATAAAAAATTTAAAATATAATTGAGATTGTTTTATTGTTTTTGAAGCTTTGGAACTGCTACTCATATAATAAATAGGCCTATCACAGTGTGAGGATATTTCCCTCCAAGTAGGTGGTGCTCCTAACAGCAAGTTTTGAAAGTACCCTTCATTAGTGATGCATATTAACATCTCATTCTCGCAGATTAGGTAGTTCCCCACCGATTAAATCAACTATGGGATTGTCCCTGGTTATTATCTATAATAGCTAGCTCTACATTTTCATCCCAGTCATCAGCTTCAGGTCGGTTCGTCGACCTGTTTCTGGAGGAGGTAAATATAAATCATCTGAATCTAATTATTACAAATGTATCAATTGGAACTTACATTTCTAGCGCGCTCACAACGGAAACTTATTTCAACGTTATTTATTGCGTTTATCTGTGACTTTAGCTAATTGATCCTTAATTAATCAGTTTTTTCGTGGTTTTAAATGGATGAGCTTTATTTTCACATGAAGCTTGACTATAACTTTATTTGAGACAAGATTTTTAAAAACTACCACGGTTAAGTATAATATATTATAAATTACCTTAACATTTCATAAAAATCTTTAAATTTATTAATTATTTACCAACAAGGTTTTTTTTAGATGCATCACTCTAGATTTCCGCAAGCAACTATTCTATGTTTTAAGTTTCTTGATGATAGTACAAGCCCCAAAACATGCTGATTTCTTATACAAGTAGGCTTACTTAAGGAGCAGAGGATTAACATAGACTATGGATATGGTTTTAATCTATTTTTATGTCGATATTTTAAATGCATCATTTATGTAACAACTTTAACAACAATTTCAATTTATTCTATTTTACACTTAATTTAATTTATTGTCATTCTAATTTAAATTTTTTTAATTGAATATTAAAATGTAACTTTAATCCTTATATAATTTCAAAACCAGTGTTACATTACCATTTCACTAAATTATTTTATAACTAGGGCATCACTTTATAGCTTCCCAAATTTAACTAGTTTAAGACTTGATTAATTATTTGTAAAACCTTTTTAAAGTGTAACCAACTAATTGAAATAACTTCCTTCATTATTGATATATACAATTCTCAGTACATATTTCTAGAATGATTTATAGTTATATATCACAGAGATAATATCTTTTCTCATTAAACTCGAGTATTCCTATTTTCTTAAAATTTGAATTTTTTATTTGCTTTTATGTAATTTAATCAATAGGCAACACTATTTTTAAAATGTATGAATATTAAATGTTTATTATCTTCCCATAAATAATACGTTATTTTAAGAAATATTGAAAGTGTTACGTTCGTCATCATAAGGGACTTGAAGATATCTATAGAATTTTATGCCCAATACATTTTTATTCATTGAGAGAGGATGGTGACGACATATTTATAATAAAATATGTATACATTTTTTTGTTATTTTTTTATGTTTTCTTTTCATATTAATACTTAAATTGTAAGATATGTTTGATTTTCTTATAGTATGTTTTAATACTAAACCAAAATATAGAAAACTAGTAGACTTGTTTTGTAAGCTTTCGTGGTTTTTGTTTGAGGTAAAATTCTTCTCCGGGCATGAACATCGGGGATGAAAATATTCCATAATTTTTTTCTGTCTTTGCACAGCCATCTTCTATGATAGTTATAGTTGAAGATATATTTTACAATGTTACAATACTACATCTGATACACCTGTAATAGTTTTATCAACAATTTTCCATAACAGAAAGTTAATTTCCTCATATTGTAAGAGGATGAACAAATCTCACAAACGTCAACGTAAACGTCTCAAACATAAATATGTCACAGCAAACGATTTTAAATATTACGTTTAACATCATAGATATTATTGGATTAATATTGGTAGTAGGGAAAAAATAAAAGCAGTTTAGAAGAAGTGTACCAGCACTTGCGGGACGAGTCTATATAAAAATTAAAGTAATACATCCCAATGTGGACAAACACGCTGCCTAAATTCCAACCCTTGTTCTGTCACCGGTAACCCAATCTATTGCAAGCTTGACACCTAATACGCTATGACCACATGTGGGGGTAAAGCTAAACAATAGTATATCTTATTTTCTCTAACACTCCAAAATACTTGTTTGTTTCACAGTAATCTCACTCGAGTCTCTAGTTGTTTCTTCACGAGTCCAATTCCCGCCCCAGACACCGGCCGGCCCCTTCCTCTCCATTCATCATATTCTCGGTGAAGTAACAAGTCAATGACTCCGGAAAGAAACGCCCGAGGTGGCGAATGTTCTCTTTTAGTTTTTCACTTGAAACAATCTCGAAATTTCGGGTGAGTATGCTTTTCGCTGTTAAGTTATAAATTAATAGTTCCACAGATATTACACCCAAACACGCCATCATTTTTCAACATTAGATTCTGAGAAGAGAAACGTTCTCGAGAAGGTTTCGAAAAAGACTGGATT
This sequence comes from Timema shepardi, assembly GCA_902151425.1. NCBI lineage: Eukaryota > Metazoa > Arthropoda > Insecta > Phasmatodea > Timematidae > Timema > Timema shepardi. The sequence goes on along the minus strand of CABFVX010001708.1, from coordinate 100,923 downwards.
TTGACGAATAGACTCTTTCAACATGTCTTCTAGTACACCATTAAGTGAGCCATAAGTAAAGTAGAAAATGTATTAGTATATAATTGTTTTTATTAAATAAAACTTGTTAATTTTTTTTCCATCGTTTCTTAATATCCGTTCTGGTTCATACGCATATACTCGTAAGTATATTAATTACTCTAATGGGTTAGTTGAAATAACACCTGGACACAATGATGGAGCCCGGATCTCTCTGCCACTGAGCTATCCAGGATTCGTCCCATGCTCACGATCATTCGTAGCTCGTAGTTTAACTAATTTAAAATATTTTAATTCTGGTCATCTAACAGACTTATCCGTACTAGTTTCTATTGAGTTCACTTTAAATACGCATTACTCTAATGGTGTAATAATGAGAAATGTTGAATTTGAGAGGAGATGTTTCCGAATGTGTGTGAAAGGAGATTGGTAAACCGTTAAGGGAAAAAAACATATTCAATGCACCCGGCCTTGAATCTAACCCCGACTTCCTTGGTCAGTGTGGGTACAAGGTTAAAATAGATTGTCCTGAAATAATCCTTAAAAAGTACTTTTATGGGTCCAAACACGTCCAATGATTAATATAACTATAATAATTAGATTTTATATAAACCACCTCTTAAATAAACTGTGCTCTTACTTAACTCTATTGCCCTTAAAAAGGTGAGGTTCTTTTGAGTAGGAAACAAAATATTTATATCCTTGTCCTCGCATAGTTAAGAGCTGTTGGAGGGGGGGNGGGGGGGGGGGGGATGTTTTAACTATTAAGAGCTACATAATAGCTTTTGAATGTTGAAAAGGGTTATAGCTGATTTAACCACACTCTAATATTAAGGATATATATATATATATATATATTTTTGCAAACTATTAGAAGATTGCCCTTATTTAATTTTTAAAACGATGAGGAATAGTTATTTAACACAGTCAACGATGCATTTATTGAACGCTTTATACCAAATATGTTGATGTGTTGATGGAATGTGTTTATGGTCTTTAAGCGATAACAAATTATCTGAATTCCAAACCCTTCCTTCACCTCTGACAAGATGTGTATTAATCACAACTTATGAATATGAGGAATGCTAGGCCTCCACCGTGGTTCGGATTCCACATTAAACTGTAGGTCCTCCATTTCATCTCTAAATCAGCCTACCATTGCACCTTTGCGTAAGTACGTATAACCCGAACGGGTAATAAGACGCGGTGCTAATAATAATAATGATAATGATAAACTATAATTTTTCATTTTCAATCGATTAAATATAGTCTTAGGTTTATGTGGACGCTCTAAGATTGTATACATTATATCAACATGTTGACAAATTCCTCTCCTGTGGCTTACTGTGACCCGCATTGGTGAACACATGGTCTAAGTCACTCGGAGGCATCGAACTTACAGTAAACTTGATTAATGGTAGTAGGAAGGTCAACCAAGGTTCGAATCTCTGCCAGATACTCTGGTGGTGGTTTTCTACATGTGATTTATCAGTTTGATTTTTCCAACCATACTCCGTGCTAATGTGGATGCATTTAAGCACATTATCTTATTCATTCTTACCCCATCGACTACGCCTCTGTACAGCCCATGTAGGTAAAACGTATACCTAAAAAGTTTTTATTTTTTAATATATTTATCTTACGATAGACAAGTTAAGTTTCACATGACTCTTATAGATTGCTCAACAAAAGCTATCATAACATTTTTTGAATTAAATATTAAACATATTTTAATATAGCCTCATAAACACGATTAAATGTTCACAATATTATTCGTAGTTCAAAAATAAATCAATAACACGCACTTCCCATGGTTTTAAGCTATTTTATTGTAATATCAGCATTTTTCGTATGTATTGTACACCTAATTAATGTATTGGTTATCTTATTGATAAAGGAAGATAAATATCTAATTTAAATAAATATTGATTTATATGAACTATGGTTAATCATACGAGTACAATGTTTTCTAGGTTTTAGTCTGATAAATATGTCAAATTACCCACAAAAAATTAGAGAAAAGATGTTATGGTTTTTTATTTAGTATGTGGTATGTATAAGAAAATAATAAATATTGGCAAAAATTGAACCACTGGAAGTGGTTTAAGCACTATATGCAAAAACTTAATAACAAATGACCACATTTTAATCACACATTTTACCATTAAACTAGTTTCATTTGTTTCCTTTAAAAATTACTCATTGTATTAAACATGTATTCAAAAAAGGACGTAAAAATTTCGCAAATAGTTAGTTATCATTATCTTCCTCATCTGAAACTGGCTGGTGATTCATATTGTCACAGGTGCCATCTTGACATTGTGCACACGCTGTGGTGCACTCAAGTCCGATTTTTATTTTCAGCTGCATCGCATTGTGTTATATCGTGCAGAACAATTACATCGGAGCATTTGAATAAGTTTTTCCTATGCATGACTATTGTCCATAATTAATGGAAGAAATTTTCTATCTTGTATAATCCACACCCATTTAGTTGGATCCATGTCGTAATTTTTGCCTAACCACTGCATGATTTGTAAGTAGACCCGCCAAGAGTGAAATTTTGTGGCCGACGGTGTTGGAAGTAGTTTTTAGGGCTTCACAAATGTATTTACAGTGAATACTTTCCTACAAAGAATGCTGTAACGAAGTGAAATTAGAGAATCAGACTGGTTTTCCTTAAACATGGACACCACTGCTTTGCAGCCAGTGGTCTCGACAGTATCTTGATCTGTGTTTGGAACGCAAAAGATTTTCAAACAAGTGTGGAAAACAGTATCGCCTCTAACAATATTTGAAAGACAAGACTTATTTTAGACCCCATAGATTCCTGATGTAGAGTCGCAACCAGAGAATGCTTGGGTAAACAACAAATCAGAGCATACAGTTTCAACAAGTAACTGTTTCACAACCTTTATGTTATGTATATATGGTTTCCCTTTTTCTTTGTTGGATCGAAAATAAAGATCCTTTCAGTCATTTCCAGCGTAATACAGCAACATTACCAATAGGATTGTGTCTTCTACAATGAGAGTTGTAGACCTGTAAGATTACATTGCAATGGTTGCTTTAACTATAGCTATGTCTGCATCTCCTTCAGCATGTATGACATGACAGCCTTTCTGACGCAAGCGTTCAGTGGTGAGGTAGATGAGGGCCTGTTTATTATTCTCATTTGGGAGGAAATCTTGCATTTTCCCAACAAATTGTGTTCCTTCTCTTATGTTGACATGGTTTGAAACTTTGATTATTCGACGTAAATGTGTATTATCCTTTGTACTTGTTCATCCATCGTATCCATAAAACAAAACCGTGACCTTGGCATAGAGATTTGATGTGAAACGCGAGTAGTCATCAGCAATTGAACTATAGGTACTTCCTTTCTTCCATTTCAACCGATGTAGAAGTGATCCTCCATTAAGTATGTAGTGATCACTCTTTGGAATGGAATCAAGTACAACAGCATCAGATGACTTGACATGGTTGTGCATGGCTTCCGGAAGTTGCGCTTTCGCAAGCTTTCCTAAAAGAGACTTTGCTTCAAAAAATTATGGTGGGTACTTCATCACATCATCTAGACATAGCCTTCCTGACTGATACAACCAGGAACCTCTGAAACAACAGAGCTGGATTAATGGTTTGGTCCTTACTGACCTTGATACCTCGAGCGGATACTAATGTCTTGACTTTATTCTTACGCTTATATGAATATTCAAAAATATTTTGTCATTTTATTTCCTTAACTTTGATGTTATATATATTGAAAAGATCTTGAACATTTACATTCATATCAGCATAGATCCCTGTGATAATGTTTCGCAAGGTTGTCTCCTCCGAGACTGGAGATTATTCTTCAAGCTTTGAGGCAAGATTTGTCAAGTCTTTCCTGTCCCTCTCCATTCGTGGGATAGTCGCTTCCTTGTGTTGTTCTCTTTTTGTGTACGCTTTATTGGCGAAGTCTTGCGTGGATTTATTGTATGAGGAACAAATGGGAGCAGACATGGTCCACACGTATCTTTGATGTTCAGTCATACCACTTTCTCTGGTTAATCCACCAGTACTCTTGATGGATCACATAAGAGTCTGCTCAATCACCAATTCGGATCCAAAGCCATCCCAGTACTGATTGCTACGCCTAATGCTACGGGATCCATTCTGGAATCTACGCTACACCCCAGGGTGCTGAGTATCTAATAACTTCATGTTCTGCAAGTATATTTACGCAGATTGTATCTAATTTGCGGGCGCTGCAGCAGCATATATGAGTAAGCACTCAGATATAGCGTAGAGATGCATGTCCCACGACCCTGTTCGATCGGCTTCTAGGAGTTCCCTGACGGTTTCCAACATTTTATGGTATTTAAACCACTGTTTGTTTATGAAAATTTGCTTAATTTATTATTATTTGAACTTAGTCCATCATAATCGCTTCATTGCATTTATATTTCAATACAGTATCCAAACCAAATGTACCTGCCTCCAGGCAAGACTGAAGTCCCTCAAGTTCCTGCAGAAGATTATATAATCCTGGCTAACTTTCAAATTTTAACTAATTGCGTACATTTCACTAATTATTTGCCATTGGCAGCCATTTTTTGACGCCACAATAGAACCTCTTCCGGTCAGCTTATCTAGGCCAACTTTAAGTATGTTATTCTCCAACACCTAATACACCAGAAAACCAACATAAAACGTTTCCTTGTATTTTTTTTTAGTTAACCGCATTTGTTACTTAGGTTTACCAGACTATTTATTTAATTTAGCCGTGTTCTAAACTAGTATTCTTTTAATAAAGCTCGTGTGCTATTTTCAGGTATCTATTTCTACGTGATTCAATTCACATGTCATGTTTTAGTAACCTTTATACCAAATTTATGTTGCTACAATTACTACTTGATAGTTTAGTATTGTTCGTTTACGGCAACTTGTTCTTTTCTATAGTTTTTATAATTACTAAAAGTAGTTTTCTACCCACCTGGAAAATAAATGTCATTTTGGAGAGTAATTCAAAATTAAAAGCACACATTTTATTTGCTAATGTTTACTAAACCTTGTACTTGGTGCATTTTAAGCTATTATAAAAAAAAACTATAGCTACCGTGAAGGAATAATATCCTTACCTCTCCCCTTATGCAAATATATTTTCTTTGAACTCGCATGTTATAAAAAATATATATATATATCTTGATCACAGGTAAAGAAATATATTATTAGCATACTAAGTTATATATATATATATATATATATATAGCTTTTGTATTTTATTTTAGCTATAATTTAAATAAAAAGATTTTTTTTAGAATCGTCAGAGTCAAATTTTGGGATTTTATCACAGCCTACGCCTGTGGGTTCTCAGACAAAGATATCAGTCTTATCTACTCTGGTTAGTTAATTGTGAAAAATCGGGATTTGAACCAAGGTTAGGTGGATTGGATTCGTTTATAATAAATAATTGTTTCTCATTTTCTTTACTCTCAAATACGGGTATATTCCCTTTAAATTCTACCTTCTCATTTCCTAACTCATTAGTGTGAATAGGTATTACGAATAATCTGGACGGGTATATATATGTTACACCCCATTCGTGAATTTGCCTAGTTCATGAATCGGACAAACTTCTGCTCATTTCGTGAACTGTCCTCTCCTCTCTTTATGACCATTTCATGAACTGGGCATCAAATAGTCCCGTTCGTGAACTGGAAATTTCATTAACTGGGCAACTTCAATCTTTTGCCATTTAATGAAACGGATGAGTTTTTGCCTGGTCTGTGAAATGGTCAAGTGAAAAAGCCAGTTCACGGAATGAACGGAAATTTGCTCATTTAATGAAATGGACAGTTTCACTATTGGGGTTTAACGTATATACACAAATGTATTATTTTTAATGTCATGTTATCAAAAGTTTACATGAATGCGTGGCGTAAAGTTTCAATCCAATGCACCTTGCATACTTCAAACTAATGAGCCATCGCTTCAATCTAGCCTTTGCCGGAACAAATCCATTATCTCTGATTTTGTGGTGAATCTTTAGTCTAACTGGTGCCTTTTATCACTCTGCAGAGAAACTTAATTTTACGTCAAATTAAAAAAAAGAGAGATATGTGCTTATAATCCAAAGCGTGGTGTCATCTTAATGCACGATAAAACAACATAGTCTTAGTAGGCATATTATTCTTCATTATTTGGCCTTAACATATGTTCTAGCTAACAGATTAAACGCATTAAACAACTGTATAGGTAGCATAAAACATTTAATTTACTTTTCATTTGCTCAATTACTAAGTATATTCTATTATATTCTTGAAAACGATTACAAGTACTTTAATTTTAATACAATAGTAAGGTGTTAAATACGCTTTTTCCTATTTAATTAAATGCTAGACTTAATTTATTATATTATTTAATACTTTATGTTTAATTTCCTTTCAAGTTATTACAGTGGAACAGTTTTAAAACCTATATAACGTGATTATTTTCCATCTGTAGCGTAAGCTTACAGCTCCGCTTAAAAACATGTTTATGAGTGTAATTTAATCAGCAGCTTTGAAAAACATTAATAAAACAATTTAAAAGATAATTTGTATGAAGTATAGTCATGGAAGACTATTGAAGATAAGATGATAATTTTTCTAATTTGTTGTAATAAAGTTCAGCAATTTTAGATGTAGTGTGTTAGAAAATTAATAAATTGCTCTATACGAACATGATTCTATAATTGATTGAGAATCCTCAGATATCATAACATGAATTTTCAAATTTATTTTAAGGTGATGTACACTTTTATCTTTACTGCTGCCGGAATGTTTGATTTAAAACCACTTTTAGGATATGTACTTTATACCACTATGTTAGAGACGAGTAAGGTAGAATCTAGAGTAAGACTACCCGCATTTGCGTGGAGAGAGAAAGAGAGAGTGTAATGATATTGATTTGGATTAATCTAAATTATGTAAAAAGTCATGGATGAAGGTAATTTTTCTTTAAAGTAATATAGGTAGAGTATCCTTTTAAGATTCATCCATGAACAAACACGCGATCCTTAGAAACAATCTGAAAAGGATTTCACCCCTAAAATATATTTTTTATACCATCCTTCTTGTTAAAATATNTGTTCAAGGTAACAACTTCATAGTATTTGGCAGAAGACGCCATTTCTCTATACCAATAAGAAGCTAGCCTTCACAAAACCTGTCGCCAGGACTCTTTCTATTGGTTAGTTTTCACATTGTTGACCAGGGGAGAAAAATGCAAGGGGTATGTCATGTATAAACCATTGTGCGTATGTTTATGCCATGAGGATGATCTCCGGGACCAAACATCTACACCGAGATCACGCTCACGCACAAGTCAGTCACAGTCTAACACATTATAATATAAGTCACATCAATATCACAAGTGTGCAGTGATATGAAACATTTAATTGAAATATGTGCAAGTAATTTACTGGTGTGATATAAATAAGCCGTGTGTGAAATAACAGCCATCAACATTTCTCCTTCTTTAATTATATTTATATACCGATTTAATTAGTGCTCGAACACGGGGCTATAGACAGCTGATTAAATGGTATATTTTCCGTACAGTGATGATAGGCGCTCGATAACGGAGCTTTATACAACCTATAAAAAAAACATAACAGTATTTTATATCAAGGAATTAATCCACAGTGAATCAATCGACGCCCGAAGCGGGGTGATTGATCACATATTCTTACAATCGACACCTTAAGGAGGTGCGATAAAATCGATATTATTACAAGAGTGGAAAACTATTTAAAACAACATAATCTCATTACACCCGTCCACGATTCGAGCTCCGATATCTTCGTAACTAGTGGTTTGGCTTAGCAAGAAAGTGACGCATTAGACTATGCGTTCACATATGCTTGTCTTTTATAATTGGTTATCCTGCTATTCGTCTCTAATTTCACTATTCAACTGTCACTAAATAAAGACTTGTTAGTTAATTTCGGCAAAAATAGCGAATCTTTGAGATTAAACTCATACCATACCATACCATCTTATTTTGATATAAAGGGCCTGACAGCTAGAGTAGTAACTTGATCTGCTTTCATATATTCATACGTCAGGTCATGTTATTTTCGAATGCCACTTTTGATAGATCTTATCGATACATATAGTAAAATACACATACTAATTATAATAAAAGGTTATCAGTGTTGAACGCGACCAAAATATGTTTGTTTTCTATAAAAGCTTCTTCCTACCAAAATTGGACTGTGACAGTATCTTAAAGGGAATATCAAGTTTAAGGTTGTACTTAAGTTTTTATTTGTGAAAATTTGTGATACATAAATGTTGCCGTTAATGTAGCCGGATGGTTGAATCGCGACTTTTCACCGAAAGAAGAGAGGTAAAGGTCTCGAACCACAACATGGTTGGCTTATCAAGGAGGAAACTCACTATGAACTGCCGGAATGGCACGGCATGACACTGCACTGCACGGCCCACGAACTAACGACCTGCATGCTTCCCCGAGTGTTAATTCCGTTTGCCTCGAACGGCCATTACGTCTGTGACCACGAGGAGATGAAGTTATTTGTGTGTAATAACCCATTTTGTGACATACAAGAGTACAGGAAAAATTTCGTCTCACATTTTAAGAGAGGTAAGGAAAAATGACAGAAGTCATCATATCATCATATAATTCTCTCTTGTTCCTAAACAATTTATGCGCTCAGAAAACTTTGTTTATGGCACTTTTGTTCATGCTCTTCCTCTTCACAAACTGCACCCACTACCATTACCTCCTCTTCGGATGAACTCTCTATTGCAACTGGGACTGGGTAAGGACAAAACCTTTGGCTGGTCCAGTTTCGTGCGATGTTAGTCGTTCGTAACTACGAGTCGTGCCGCGCCGTGCCTTGCCGGCTGTTCATAGTGGGCTTCCTCAGTTAGTCGCTTGGGCTCGCCCGAATTGCGCCAATTCTCTTAGCTCGGACCCGAATTGCGCCAATACCCCCCTTCCCAAGACAGGACCCGAATTGCGCCAACTCTGAACATAAACAAATATTAATGCTATGTCTGGCGGTAAGAAGGACACAAGTCAAAAAATATAATTTAGTTAACTATATTTATCTCAAAATCAAACAATAATATATCAAAGTGAAATTTCCGTTTTTAAAACATTGTCAATAATAGCTATATGTATGCTAAATAATAGTATAACAAACCTAATATAATATAAACACGTCATACAAAGGAGTTTTGGAAGGACACACACTTCACTAAGCTTAATCTGTCTATTTCTCCATTCCTAAACTGTTTGAGGTTTTTTTCAATGAATGATTGTTTCAACTTAGGCTTATTATCCGTCTTTTGCACATTACCTTCTCTTACACTGTTGATTCGAATGTACGTGTCAGTTTGGACCAATTTTAAATTTTGTACGAAGACCAAAATGTTTGGGTGTGGAGAAGCACATGATGAATTAAATCAAGAGTGGAAGCTCTCGCACGCATTTGTTGTCCTCCATATGTCCGACGAGTCAACTGCCCAAATACGCGGCGGCAATGTCGCTTACTCCATCTAATCTATATACGTTTCAGTTAGGTAATCTGCGAAGCTCGTCAGTTTTGTATCAGCTGGCTGGATGCTGATCAGATCGCAGAAAGCGTCTTCTACTTCTTCGGGCCTCAAGTAAGTGAGCCCAAAACAGTAGTGCAGCCATTTCCCTCCATTCGAGTTTTCGTCTTTGTACGTGGCAGCCAAACCGAGCTTTAGAATCTTTCTCCACCTAAAAGGAATCATAGTGGATGTTAATGATAAAAATATTAAAAGGAAGCAGGGAGGAAAATAGGAACGTAGCATTCTTTGAATCATAGTCTGATTTAATACAGATCATAAATATATTTTACAAAATAGCCTATCAATGACCTAGCTAAAAAATGAGGCCGTAATCATATTTACAAAAATGTGATGACACCCACAAAGACAGGAAAACATTTCACTTTTTTTTTGCCGGTATATGTTTAAAATGGCCAAGAATAACAGTTAAAAAGCTGGCCTACGACAGAATCGCAGATACTTTATCATCGCGTATACTCACTTTTTAATTAATGGGTCAGCTGAGACAATATCATAAGACGATTTGATAATTACACTTATATGGATCTGTGTTAAAATCAAATAATAAATCATTTTATTTCCCTAATATTTTTAATTTGAGCGTTTTAAATGTGTTTGCCATATGTTTGTTTTATTTTACTAAGCGCACAAGTTGCAAATGGTTCTTGAAAACTAGTCACCAAAATCTATCCTTTTTTTTTTAGCACCACGTCTTACTGCCCGTTCGGGCTATAGCCTATGTACTAATTACTCTAATGGGTTAGGGATTAGAAAGGTTGAATTTGTAGGAAGTGCATCCGCATTTGCGTGTAGAGAAAGTGGGGAAACCATTTAGGATCAAACCATCTCAATGCACCCGGCTGGGTTTGAACCCCAACCTTTCCGGTCTCGAGAGCCAGTCTAGTGCGAGAGTTGCACCTTAGACCATCCAGCCACCCGAGGGGGTAAAAAAAACTATCCTTGAAATAGTTTGTTCTACCCCAAACTAAGTAGGCCCCTAACAATTTTATTATTCATTATTAATACACGCTGATTTAAAAAAAAATCGTTAAAAATATTTTGAGTTTTTGAAAACTAGTCATTTAATATCCTTAAAAGAACTTTGCCCCCTAAACCAAATAAACAATATTAATTGTCATCTTAAATACACTCAAAATGTAGCCTATGTTTAAATCAAAATTGTTAAAGATATGTTTGAGAAATTTTAAATTATTTTCAAATTAATCATTAGTAAACTGCCCATAGTTCAATTATTTTCTGAAGATTGACTATACAGTTCTATTCATCATTTAGAAAAAACTCTCCAGATATACCCTTTGAATAAAAAAATTCAAGCCGATGATTGGGAGGTTGGGGATCGAAACCTGGTCGAGTGAACTGAAGGTGTTTTTTTCCTAAATGGTTTTCCACTCTCACTACATGCAAATTAGGATTCACTTTCTCTGCATTATACCTATCTCATACCAAAGTCTATTAGCATAATTAGTACATAAGTGGTAGTAAAACGCAGTTCTAAAAAATCTTCAACAGTGAAAAATATAATAATCAAGTCACAAACTATATAACATTATTTATGTAAAGTTGTAAAATAAAATTGTTTTGCTTACCATACTTGCGCTAAATGAAATCGACAGCCTAATATCCTGGTTTGTGGAAAAGTCGACACGATGCACTCGTGAATCGCTTGCTCGAAATCAATCACAATGTATAAGGGTTGAATGTGAAGTTGTCTCTTCTCGCACTCCTCCTTTAGGGTGCTCATAGAGTCAATGTAGCTCTGCTTTTTCTTGTTTTTAAGTACGCAAAAGACTAGAGGTATGTATGACCCTTCGAAATACCCATGTACAGTAAAAAGCTGAAGAAAATGTTTCGGTGCGTATTCAAAGGTTCCATCCATTAACACAATTTCATTCTGGCACAAATACTCAAGATTCGAGTCACAAGAAAATATCACGAACCCCATTCTCTTTTTCGTTTCTAAACAAAAAGTTTTTGTCTTGAGTAGTTTTTATTTCAATTGAATCTATGGAAAATTGAATTTCTTCGGAAGATTTAGGCAACTTTGGCAGTGTTTTTAGTTTAGTGTAGTTGAAGCTATTCCTGATACATTTAATGTCCTTGCGGTTTAATGTTTTTATAGTTTTTTTCTGTCTCTGCACCTCTGTGTGGATTAACTTTGAAGGCCTTACTTCAATCTCTTCAGCTTTCCTCTTGACTGCGTTGCTAATGGATCTTCTGTTCAACTCTTGATCTAGTAGTGGTTCGTGGTTGTGTTCGTTTTCAGTCCGCGAGAAAATATTTCCACCATCAAGAGTACATATTTTAGCCTTGCAGTCCTTTTTAGTGCATCTCCACCTCTCTTACCTCGTCAACTTTAATTGATTCACCTGTCGATACGTATATTTATTATAGACAATCAGAACTTTCCCTTTTTCACTATAAATCCTTTCCATATCAATAATTCTCGCTAATATTATCGCAGTTCCCACAAAACCCGAAAAAAAAATACACCGGGCAGTCACTGTTGTCGAGACAATTAATAAGTATTGGACAGATGGATGTCAATACTACTGTTACAAGTCTTGTTGGGGGCACTTAGGGCGTTTTTACATTCCTTTACTAAGGGGAGGAAAGACATGACGTAGCGAGAGCTTGTTTGCGATGGCCTTTGTTGGTATCATCCCCCCCACCTCCCTCACCGACTACCGGAACTTGACTTGGCGCAATTCGGGTCCGGGATTAGTACATTTTTAATCCCTTAATAGCTGGCGCATTTCGGGTCTGCCCAGTCGCTTACGTATCCTCTCTTGCAACTAATGAAAGTGCATTTTTATTTAAACTAACTTCCTTGTATCTCCCATTTAAATTAAGCATGAGTAAACTTTGTGTTAACCTTACAAACTAGAAAACAAATTATAACAACAATGTTGTAGTCAGATACATAATTTTAACTGATACTTGCTTCGGCTATCACGTGGCCGAAATTTCACTCATTTAGTATAGTTTGTTATTGACGAGTGAGTAAGGGCTCGAATGCCAATGGGGTGTACTTCATAGGGTTATAGTTAAATGGTTTTCAATTCTCTCATCATGCAAATACTGTCACACCATACATAAAATTCTACCTTTCTCAAGTTTACCTCAATAGAGTTGATATGCGGGTGGCCTGGACGAATTCTAAGACGAAGTGAGTGAAACAAAAATTGTAGTGACAAATCGTTCTCTACACCCGCATGTGTGGACAACCCCGTTTAAAACGAACAAAAAAACCCACCATTTCTTATGATCTCGTCCCAAATCTTCCCAATATGGTAGAAGAAGTTCATTATACCAGAACTTTCAAGGGTTAATCACTCAAGTCTGTGACCGCGCGACATTTAAAATTCAACCCAAGGTTTTTTTTTCTTGTATAAGAGATTGTAACAGTTGATTTATCGGCGTCACTCCTTGTGAGGGGTGAAACATCAATCTCCCCTCGAGACTTGTATTTCTGAATGTATTCGTTGCCTTAAGAGCCGATGGACCGGGAAATCAGATACAAGATAACGATCAAACCATCAAATGTATCCGGGTGCAGACTTTTGCATTATTCGCAAGACAACAGCGAAATTGAGATCAATTTAATAGTTTTTTCTTTTTAAAATACTTATTTTTCCAAGTATGCTGTATTTTTAAAAATACGATAAAACTGTTTTAATGGTCTCACCTCCACTGTTTTTTTTAATGAGTGCAACGTGTGGACCGAATTGTGTTACCTTGTCGTTATTATTAGGATGAAACGGAATCTTTAAGTTCTAGAGAAAGGAGCAGCTATTAGCAATCTAAACAATGTTTTCCAATGATTTTTAACCTGACCGTTGCCAAGGAAATTAATTTTTCCCTGCGTCGGTGGGCGCACGGACTAAACGCCAGTTTCGTATAGTCTGGTTATCAGTTGATGGGGAGGTCAGGATTTGGATCCTTACCGGGAGTATCTAGTTCGTATTTTCCTAGATGGTGTCCCATTCTTCCTCCGCACAAATGCTGAACCATTAAATCTAAATCATACTAATGATATCTACCTCTTGAGTGTAATTAAATTCGGATGGTCCATACAGCTAGTTTGACGTGCTAAAAATATATAATTTTATCAGGTATCATTTTATTAACTACACGTAACTATAATTATAAACAACCTAATAAAACCTAACTTTCAATTGATAAGTGTATATAAGGTTGATATTTGTTTGTAAGAAAGTTTATTTCTGTCAGTAAGTGATAATGAACTAAATTGATTATTTTTGGATTAAATTTAAAAAAAAAAGATTTAATTCCATTTGGTTCTGTACCGTAATCTATATTATAATTGTAGGTCTACAAAGTTTCAGTTTTCTATGCCATCTAGGGGTTTCTGAAGGGTGTGCAAAGAGACACGCACATTGTGGAATTATATATATATATATATATATATATGCGCAATACTAAAAGGAATAATCGACAACAAACACAACACTCCACCACTTGGCCATCAATTCGCTATTGTGAAAGGAGAAGCATTAATTTGACAAATAATTATTTTTTTTGCCATTTTGTAAATTCGGTATACTTAGTTCACTAGGCAGACACGCTCGCGACTAAGCAAAGGTGTCGCACATATAGGAACCGATTTTGAATAACTTCTAAAAAACGATTGATAAATAATCTACGAACGATCAAAAGTCAGATATATGTAGTTTCGGGGTTATTTAAGTTTACAATGTTTTATGTGAGCATAGCTTAAATGTGGCATGATGTATTTTGGAATATCCTGTTTAAGAGCGCATGCGCTAAGGATGCCATGTTTTAGTTGGACATGTGCAGTTTCAAGTTACTAGTTAGTCATTCGCTTCATGGTTATTCACAGGAGTATTATTATTATTATTATTTAGCACCGCGTCTTACTACCCGTTCGGGTTATATGCTTTAAGTACTAATTACGATAATGGATTAGGAATTGGGAAGATTGAATTTAGAGGAAGTGAACCCACATTCGCTTGGAGGGAGAGTGGAAAACCATTTAGGAAATTGACAAGAGTAGTTCTATGTATAATAACTTGTTGTCTCAATTATGTTAGTTTTTGTTAATCAATAACACCATATTTACTATCGCATTATAACATAATGAATATCTATTTTAATATTCAATATGTAAGCCTATTTTGTTTTTAAAATACCTTGTTTATTCCATTCAATCCATACCCTCGTAAAGAGAATGTATTGTAAGTGTCAAAAAATAAATTAAGTTGATATTTGAATGGGTGTCAACGTTTCATGACCCTAAAACACAATAAAATGTTTTTACAATGCCATTTGTCAGTCTGTCTGTCTCTCTGTCTCTTTTACTGAGATCAGCGTCGTATCCAGTTTACTAATCAGGCTAAAACTTGGTATATAGAAAAAAAAAATCAATTTTCTCAAAATACCTTTTAACGATTTTTATTAAATTTTTTATCTAGCCCCTATTTAACACTACAAACAAAATAGCGCACCTCATTTTTACATTAAAACTACTTTGAGTGTACTTTACTTTCGTGAAAAATTTCAATTTTTACCACAGTTCCACCATTCTTTGAGATACGACTTAAACTTAGCAGCGAAAAGTTGTAGGAATATTAAAAATAAACAACTTTAATTGAAAAAACATTCTATGAAATAAATATTTTCCATAAAACATTTTTTTTAAATGTGGACACTAATGAGGGTCATTATTTTTTGACATAATGAGATAACGTTTTTCATGTTTCTACTTATTTTAAAATTTATTTTCGCACCTCATTTTACTATCCGTTTGGACTACTCGCATATTTATAATAATAACGGATGAGGAAGTTAGAATTCAGAGGCACTGTAGACGCACTGGCATGGAACAAGTGAACACTAACCTCAATACAGACAGCCGGGATTCGAAACAAACGTCCCCGTCACCAGCAATTTAGTATATTGCAAGAGTGACACCTTAGACTGTATGACCACTGATGTTTTGGGCTTTCCCTTCTTCTCCCTAATGATGTCGATTCAATCTTGAGAACTCCCACATCACCGCAACCCTTGGAGCGAGTCTTGTTGGTGGGTGAATAAAAAAGTAACATCTTGCAGTGTGAGTTATTGTGAAAGCCGCAACCAATCAGAATGATTGTACACTAACCCTTAACAGACCACACACATGGTTCAACATACCCTTTTTTTAACATATACTTTTTTTGAGGGGGGAGGGGGGTGTTAAGTTTACAAGAGAATAAATGGGCATAGACAACAAATTAAACCCTAGATCCATCTTTGTTCTTAATAAAACACTGGTATTGGTTACTTTGAAAACCATTAACTTGGATGTGTTTTGTACTCCACCATCATTAATAAACATTTTAGGTAAGATAATATCACGAACGAAGTGTATTTGCATCTATACAACGTATTTTCCCCACGTTTTGGCTGTTCAGGAACAATAAAATTGAATCACTGAAATAAAGTTAATGTTATTCTACCCGCATCGCTGGCCACAATATGCTCTAACGCGTCACCCACGTGTTGGACTGGACTACTAGCATCACAAGGAGATAGGAGTTTGAATCCCAGCTATGTACAATACATTGAAATATAGCCCAATTTTCTTAAAAAGAACCATATATAAGGCCTTTTTCCTACAAGAATTACATTATAGTAGGATTTTGGTACAAAAAAAGGGCCTATAAGATCGTTATTCGTAAGGAAATCGGGCTGTAGATATCTTCTACGTAGGCTATGTTATTTCTTACTGAGGCATTCCCATTGTAGGTTATTCTATACAATACCGAGTTTATCATTCTTATTCATTAAATTAAGCAGTCAGATACCTTTTTGACACGAATTGGTGGGCACGTGGGCAGATATTCTAGTCTCGTGTAATCTTCCCTGCTATTAAAATGGAGGAAGGTGTACGAATCCCAGTTGAATGTATTGAGGTGATATTTACTAAAAGGTCTTTCACTTTCACTTTATGAAAATTCTAGTAGATTTCCTTGATATTCTATCTTCCTCGTGTGTACCCTAACAGAGGTAGGTACAGTCCAATAGTCCTTGAAAGAGCATTTTACAAAACACAAACATATTTTTGCGGCCAGGATTGATAAGATTTTATTGTATTATTAGTGTTATTTTATAGGTATTGATAATGGCTATCAGAATTTACAGTTGCAAATAACATCACTTTAGGTATACGTACGTGAAAGTAGATCCATCACTTTTATAGCTGAGAATTATTGAACTGTGTGTGTAGTAATACCTGGTGTTTGGTGGTCGAATGGGCCAAGGCCACACTTTAATGATAGATTGTACCTTCAATGAAGGGGTTGTTGGATTTAAAATCCTGGTCATCTGTTTTGAAAGATATTTTCCTTAATAGTTTCCCACTATCCCACTACGCAAATGTGAGTACACTTTTTTGAAATGAAATCTTCCTTTTCTCTAAAACATTGGCGTAGTTATTTCATATGCTTATTGCCCCAACTGGTCGTGAAACGTGATAGTAAAAAGAACCAATCAGCTCCCTAAGTGACTCCCAGAATATGAGTAAAAATAGTTCTCTGAACCAAACAATGACCTACATCTTTCTTGTTATAGGGCGCATTGACATGTGCTTTAGAATTTAGACCTACACCTCCTCAAGACATCGCGTCTAATTTGACTTATCAATCTGAAGTTATCCTAAAAAGTGTTGCTCCCTCTAACCTGGGGGGAGGAGGAGGGGGAAGGAGAGGAGTTTCCGACCGTTCGATTGAGATTGATTGAAGTAGACAGTCTCCCAACTCGACGCTGTCGACTGTTGATTCTATAGACTGGCCGCTCTGGTGAGGCGCGATCAGTTAACCTCTTGACAAGATGCAAGATAGAATGATACACTCTCTTACTAAACACTATAGAGCCTCACATATTTAACAATGAAGAAGTGTATATTTTATTAATTATTTTCTCCCCAGGCTCCAAGTCTTACTAATATTGCTCTACGTATAAAATATATAACATATATATTAATTACGCTAATAGTACAGAGATAAGGCAGGTTGCGTTTTTGAGGAAATATACAAACATTTGCTTGGAGGGAGAGTGTAAAATCCACTAGGAAAAATACACTGAGTACACTCAGCAGAGAATTGAACATCAACCTTCTCGTAAACAACAACCCAGAATAGACGAGCACGACATTTATATCACGTGCCCACCAATGTGTGCTACCCACATTTTTACCCTAATTAAATATGGATAACAGGTTTGAAACGCACCTATAAAGCCATGTAAATTACCTATAAAACCGTGTAAATTCCTGGAATTTTGGGATAGGGAAATAGTAAGGGAGAAGTAGGAGAAATCTTGGAGATTCACTAGAAAATATGGAATATTAAAAAAAAAAAGCTAAGTAGAAGGGCACATAACCCAATGTGAACTATTAATAACATATATAGCCTGTTTCGGTGTACACATGGTCCAAGGCGCTACTCTCATGTTAGGCTGGCCTGCTGATGATGGGGATATCGGGGATCAAATCCCGGTTGGATATACTGAGAAAGGTTTTTCCTAAATTGCTTGCCACTTTTCTTTCACGCAGATGTAGGTAGATTAATTATAAAATGCTTCCTTACTCATCCCTACCCTATTAGATAGAGTATTATCATGTATGCATACAACCTTAACAAGTATTAAGGCGCGGTGAGAAAAATAAGAGCTATTAATATGATTTTGCGACGAGCACTGACATATTTTTCTTTAATAATTCTTGCGCAAGAATGTCGTAAAAAACAGGGAAACTAGGAACTGTTTATTTATTACTTGTCATATAAAAATTTAGATAGTTCATATTGTTACTTTCTCATATAAAGAAAAAATCTTATAATCGTGAAACAAATTGACTCTTAATTATGACAAATCTTTACGTTTTATGTGAACCCAAACCCCAAAAAGTATATTTTACATTTCTGCCTATCCTCATGCCTGTCTGTCTGTACCTGGTCACGGTTCCAAAACGGTTTTATGGATTTGGTTCAAACTGTATATTCAAATTTAATAAGGCTATGCCACGGAGAATTTTTTAAATTTTGACCCTAGCCTTTAAATTAAGGGCTGTTTACTGATAAATGATTGTTTTTAGTTCCAAATTTTTGCAAAATGCCTCTAGCGATTTTATTTAAATTGCTCATTTAGGATATGTTTAATTGGATAAATAGAATTGTATAACTACTTGTAGGCAAAGATTCGTTAAAGGATAGCTTAATGATGGGAAATTTTTAATCTTGAAAATATTTTGAAAATAGACAATGTGAATTATGATTCTACTCGCCTCTGCAGGGGTTAGACTCTGACCTGGTAGGCTCGAGTTCAAGCTTCGGCCAAATACACTAGTTTATCTCTCCAAACAGTTAAAGCTTCTTAAAAAAAAGTCCACCCTCTTTGTCCGCTTGCAGGACATTAGGCGCAGTCTTGGATTATCCTAGCTGAAATACGCATGTTGTTAGTACCAGGTTTGTCATAGGACGTTTGGTGCAGTTGTAAAAACACCTGTTAATACTACCTTGTCTGTTCTGCTTCTAGCTCGCGTTTCTATAACCAGTGCATATTCAATTCCCTGATAGCTACTTTAGGTGAGGCTAGATTAGGATTATGAAATTGGAAAGGAATCTTATTATGGCCAGGTTAGGCTATGCTGGGCTAGGTCTGCAAAATTGATGGTTAGGCTAGGTTAGATTAGACTTTATTAGGTTAGGTCTGCATTTACGCACTATCTTGGTTTCCCCTAAATACCTCCAATTTAACTATTAATACGGCACCAAACGTCACGTATATATTAGTCCAATCGCGTCGCTTTTCGGGGGAAATACGCCAAACGTCTTAAGGCTCTTCAGCCTGTGGTTATAGATTGGTAAGGGTCAGCATCCGATAGCCTGGAATATTATTTTAATTTTAAATCAGTTTTTATTTAAACTGACTTTCCTGAGCTATCTTGATTTGTGTGTTTGTGTACGTGTGCATGTGTGCAAGTGTGTGCAACATGTGGACCATGATCGGTGAGCTGAAATATACATACTGGCTCCAAACGTTGATGTTACAATGCTAGCTCCAAGATAGTTCGTAAAGTTCCTATTTCTCTTCAGGTGCACCATGACCATACATATTCTCAACGTGAATTCATCGAAAATATCTTTGTCACGAAGCATGTTTTGATATTTATCTGCGGTCTATAGTAATCGAGTGACAGCTTATCAATGAAAGGGGAAAAGGAATTCTGAAAATAGAATGCATAGGCATTACACTTATATTAGTATATAATTACCGTTATCTTTTGACCTTGGAAAACAGTGTGTCTTGCATTGTGAAAAAAAGTTTTTAGAAATAAGATTTAGCGTTCTCTTAAAAATATATAGGCCTATGCCTGTGTTTGTTACAAATCAATTTTTGTATGATCTTTTCATCTATCTATTAGTCCACAAAAATAATGCATATACATATTTATTTAGAGATTAATTATTTTATCATATATGTTTATGCAAGTGAGTCATTCATTGGCTTAATCTCGGGGGATTGGGATAAGGAGGTTAGTTAAGATGAATAACAACAGCATTAGCGTGAAGAGACGTTGATAAAATCACAGTGATAGATTACGTGGGGAATCCCTCCAGTACACCCAACCAAGATTCAATTCTTGATCACCCCATCTTACATGATTAATTTTTGTTGATTAATTTTTGTGTCAATTACTTAATAAATAGATGTTAAAACAGAATTGTAAAGCCGTCTCAAACAGTGTATCCTAGCTTGGAATAAAATTTCAAATAAAGATTTTCAGCGAACAGCCGTTAAGTTTTTCTCAGAATAAATAACATATTAATTGCTAATCACAATAAATACTCTTCATATTATATGAAATCGAATTCAAAATACATTGTTCAAATCATTTTTTAAAATCAAATTTTCAAAAATCAGTTATTTGTAAACTCAAGTTATTTATATCTGTGAAATAATTTTTTTTATTTTTTAGGAATAACAATTTCCAGTAAACCATTTGAACTAGATCCTTAGTTAAATTTTTGAAAGAATTTCAATTTTTCTAAAATGTGTCAATGTAAAATACCCTTAAATTAAGTCACTGTAGAAAAATAAATATACATTATTATTTATAATATAAAATAGGCTTCAGATACCAATTTTGAACTAAATTAATAGAAGCATTTTCAAGAGTCTTCAAATATCTAAAAAATAATCTGACACAAATAAGTTAATATTGGTTTAAAAAAAAAGAAAACAAATATAATCAAAGTTATTGCAAAAACCTACCTGATAACTATTTTGAATCAAAAGTTTCCTATTTGGAAATAAACCTAATTTAAATGATATTTTTTCCACCCGAAAAATAAGTATACATTTTTAACTGTCCTGTCAAACCCTATCTAGATATAGACCTACAATTTAAACAAAATCTTAAAAGGATTTTTTAAATATTTTGAATTTTCAAATATCACTCCACTGTAAATTACCCTTAAACCATTTGTTACGAAAAAACAAGATGATAGTTTAATTTGTCTCTTGCGTATGTATATTTTATAATAATTTGTTACAAAAAAACAAGAATGGAGTTTAATTTGTCCTTGGCGTCTGGCTATTTTATAACAAATTGTTATACAAAAGCAAAAACCAAGTTTAATTAGACCCTAGCATCTGGATATTTTATAAGCAGTGACCTTTTAGAAAATGTTATCTGATACTTACACCATGAAGCATCCCTTTCCTTCAAATGTTTAAACTTATATATAGTTTTATATTTAAAAAAAAAGTGTTATTTTCCTCTTTAAATCTAAAAAGAGACATTAATTCGCTCTTTCCTTGAATCAAAACATCATAATGAGTGCGAGTTGATTTCCAATAAAGGCATTTTAAAACAAAATTTGATCCAGGGAGTAACGTAACCACAACCCATAGAAGTATCATACCTCCCTTTACTCATGAGTCTAGATGGACATTGCAAAATGTTTCGCATGTACATTATAAAGATCCTAACAAACTTTGTGTCTAGTCTCGTTTGTGGAAACTCTTTTTCTTAGTTTAATAAAGGATACTAGGGCCTTGTGTTAGACTGAATATGGAACTGATCATTTCTTAGTGATCTTAGTTGTTTAGTTAGATAGTAGCTTATGATGAATCAGTGCAAAAATATTAAAACAGTAAGAGTGAGTGTGGAAAAATAGCCCGATAAAAGTGTGAGAGCGCAATATGAAAGATTGCTGGGCGAAAAATTAACTGTACAAGAGCATGAATGGAGCGCAAAAGGTATATGCGGTGCTACGGTGCTGAGAAACTTAAAAATAAGTGCATGGTGGATGGACAGGTGAAAGAAACATACAAACGAATGATTGCTGTGACGAGTGAAACAGAACGTAAGAGGTATGGGACATACAAAGAGAAAAATATAAATGCAAATCAAGTAGTAAAGGAGGGTGGGTAGAATGTGAGATAAAAATAATTATAAATAATACAGAATGATTTTAAAGGAAATAATAAATTATTCCGCAGGTGGGTAAAAACAACGAACAGAGGAGTGCAAGGAAAGACTTATATGGGGCATTCAGAATGAACGTGGTGAAATTATCTTGGATTAAATCAGTAAAATAGAGCGATTCAGGGAGTGTTTTAGAACATTTTTGGTAAAAACATAAATAAAGTAGCATAAAAATTGGGAAAATATTATGATGAGTGAAATAATTAACGAGGCTGAGTTGTTTAAAGTTACTAAAATGTTGAGGAATGGTAAAGCTGTGGGTCTACATGAGATAACATGTGAAATGCTTAGATATGGAGGCATAGTATTTTCTTTCCAAGATGTGTGAGTTAGGATTTCG
Organism: Timema shepardi; assembly: GCA_902151425.1. Taxonomy (NCBI): domain Eukaryota; kingdom Metazoa; phylum Arthropoda; class Insecta; order Phasmatodea; family Timematidae; genus Timema; species Timema shepardi. The sequence goes on along the minus strand of CABFVX010001708.1, from coordinate 78,443 downwards.
AATATTCCTAATAATTGTTAAAATGCTTTCATTGTTTCTCTATACAAAGGCAAAGGTAGTAAGAGTCAATGTAAAAATTATAGGAAAATTAATATGATGAATATTCCAGGCAAAGTTTTGGTAATATTCTTAATTGAAAGAGTGCATGAAAAAAACTGCTGAAAAGATTTGCTGTGTGAACTGTGGTTTCGTGCAGGTAGAGAGAGACGTTGCATGTACTAGATACTTATTTGCTTTTCAACAATTGATGGCGAAATGTATGGTGGTAGGGAAGGAAGTGTATTTCTCGTTTATTGATCTGAAGAAATTGTGCGATCGTGTGAGTAGGAGTATGCTATGGAATGTCCTCAGAGAGTATGGTGGGGGCGGATGCACCGTTAGCAAATGCAATTATGGCAGTGTATGATGGAAGTAAAGCGTGCGTCAGGGTACATAAAGCTTTGAGTGAATTGTTTAACATTGAACAGGATGTTAGAAAAGGTTATATTTTGTCTCCATAGTTTTTCAATGTATTTATGAATTAGTATATTAGGGATACTTGTGAAGACATATTTACTATGCATATGGACAATATGAATGTGACAGTGCTGCTATATGCAAATGGTGCCGTAAATGGCTGAGGATTAAAGTGACTTGCGGAATGCATTAAATTGTTTGAATGTGGTGACATGCATAATTGATATTCATATAAATGTCTCCAAAACAAAGGGGAATTTTTTGATAAGGATGGATCAGGAAGTGATTGTCAGCTTAGTATAAATAGAAACCTGTTAGACCAAGTAAATATATCTAGGCAAACTTTTCTATAAAAATGAAAGGATGGTTGATGAAATCGACAGACGGGTGAGTGCATCTAGGAGAGTAGTTGATTATATGTGGACTAATGCAAAGAATGAAGTAATATCGAAAGAGGCAAAGATGGCACCATATAAAAGTGTGTTGACGTCAAAATTGATTTATGGATGTTAAGCGTTGGTTGGTCCGGAGAAACACAAGAAAAAGGCAAATACGGCTGTAATGAGATATCAAAGAAATGAATGCGGAAAAACTTGTATGGGTGGAGAGTTGTTTTTAAAGGGAGTCCAATGGTTCAATGTAAAAAATTCTTTCATTGGTTTGAGCGTAATGAGATGATGAGTGTAAATCGAGTGACAAAACAAATATATGACGGTAGAGTGTATGCATCAAAAGGAAGTGGTAAGCCGATTAAGACTTGGCTAAATATCGTAGATGAATGTGTGAAAAAGAGAAGTATTAAGAGTTTTAAGATTAAAAGAACATGTATGATTCACTATATGGATGTTGTCGAAGTGAAAGGAATATTCAAAAATAGGGAAGTTGGAGAAAGTCACTGTGGGTGGATTAAGTACGGATTTATTTTATTTTATTTTGTCCTATATAAACAGTTTCTTGTCTACCATACAAAGGATTGGTTTGATTATGTATGTATGTATGTATGTATGTATGTATGTATGTATGTATGTATGTATGTATGTATGTATGTATGTATGTATGTATATATGTATGCATGAATGCGTGTGTGTGTATGTATGTATGCATGCATGAATGCGTGTGTATGTATGTATGTATGTATGTGTGTGCACGTGCGTGCGTGCATATCTACGTACGAATGTATGTATGTATGTATGTATGTATGTATGTATGTATGTATGTATGTATGTATGTATGTATGCATGCATGCATGTATGTATGTATATATGTATGTATGTATGTATGTATGTATGTATGTATGTATGTATGTATGTATGTATGTATGTATGTATGTATGTATGTATGTATGTATGTATGCATGAATGCGTGTGTATGTATGTATGTATGTATGACTGCATTAATGTTTCCTAAAGTTTCATTTAGAATAGGTATTGACCAGAGAGTGGTTGTATTGAGACCCTAAACAATCAGTCAGACTATTAATCTTAAGACAGGCATGCACCAGTGTTTGTACGAGACCATGCATGATAAGTACTCACGTAATTATTTTATTTGGTACCAGCTCTTTCATGCAAAGTGTAAAAACATTAATAGTAAGTAAACCCCCCGATTCGGTGGCTGCGTGGTCCAAGGTGCTACTCTCGGAGTAGACTATACTACTGATTATGAGGAGATTGGTGTTTGAATCCTTATTGATTGTGCTGAGGGTGGTTTTTCCAAATTAGTTTTTATGCTACCTCCACCCAAATGTGAGTACATACATTTTAAATTCACCCTTACTCATTCTTTGCCCACCGGCCTAAATAATATGTAGGCATAAAACTTGAATGGGTGGTAAGACCTGGTGGTAAACAATAATTTTTAAAAAATAAAAAACTATTGTACACTGATAATACTATCGGCACGAGGACACCAGACTGAAGGCAATACTGACGTGCGCACGCACACGTTCATTAATACTGCCAGTCTCTCCCACCACTTACATTATTGACATGATCACAAAATGAAGATCACTTCAGTATTTACGTCAGTACGATCATCAGTCAGTCCATAGTACTGCCCCTACACGGTCATTGAAACTGTCAGTATTTTTAAGACTGACAATCTGATCGTGTTTGGTTCACAATAGGCAACATTCCCACTGTATAAAATTGACTGTATCATGTTGAAAAAATATAATTTTCTCTAGTTTTTAATTGTTACCAGTGGTAGCAATGGAAACTAGCTCCCCTAACTATTGTAACTGCCTGGAGCGAACCCGAGGACTAATTAACCAGATGTTACAATTCCTAACTCTAGGGTGGGGAGGTTTGGTGATATATATAGACCCTTCTAGTTTTTTAGTTACTTTTATAATATGTCTGCTACTTTAAAATACAGTGTTTACTTTGTTTTTAAATTATTTTACTGAAGCAAATAGATCAACACACACTGAAAATGATTGAGCTTTTATACAAAAAATTAAGATTATTAATTTTAGGATGTGTATCAATAAACAATCATGTTTAGGGATATCCTTTTAAATATAAACCTAGCTATTACAGAATGTGAATTTAAAATAAAATATATACACTTAAATTTTACAATCTTTGCTGAGATAAAGATTGGAATTTGAAATATTAAATTGTTTTTTTTAATATTTGGTTATTTAAATAAAACAACATAAATAATGCAATAAATAAAAGCAAAATTAAAAATATAAATAACTTAGCATAGGTGAAAAAAATTATAGACCTGGAAATATTAAAATAATTTCAATATTCAGAAGAAGAAAAATTAAATACCTTTTATTATTAATCTGGTGTATATCTTGTACACGTAGACTCTTGACGTGATGGTTTAAAAAAAACAATTGACCTCGCAACGGATCGAAACGGATTTATATTACCTAGCGCAGATAAATAATCTGGGATATTTACTATATTGCTCTATATTACATTCCCACGCTCTGATAATTAATAAATAACGTTTTATAACAATTGGTTAAAATTAAAATAAAACATTAATAACTTGAGTTTAGCTTGGCAATTGAAAAAAACATCATGGCTGATCAAACAAATCGTGTAGTTTTAACTTATAAATAAAACAAAATATTAATTAACCATCATAAAATAACTAAGGGGCTTGATCACTTCGTTACAACACACAATAAGATATGCAAACCAGTTCCATAAAATGTACTTTTTAATTTAAAACAACCATTCATAGCTCTAGATTATTTTAACCCTAGTAAAATAATACAATATATTTTTTAAACATGATATAGTCAATGTGCTTTTGATACACAAAAAATATTTAAAATTTGACTACCCCACAGCCTACAAAAACATTGATTTTAAATTTTAAGCGCATGTACTTAATATGTAATTTTATAAACATCCTTATTGTTTGTTTAAATGAGTTATAATCTCAAGTAAAGCTAGTATATAAGTGTTTGGTTTTACTTAAACCACGGCCTACCACCCTTCAAAACCATCTACTTATTAAAAGAATAAGAAAATTTTAATTTTCGGGGAATGTATCAAAATTTGCTTAGAATGAGAGTGGAAATACATTTGGTGAATACACACCTCATTACAACCGGCCGAGGTTCAAAACCGTCCCATCAAACCAGAACTGACGAAAGTTACGCATTTTGTACAAATGCACTTTGATTTATTTAAACTAGTAGGCATAGTTCTATGAACATTGGACCTCATTACCTACATTCAAAAGCTATCAAGTACAAGAATTATGTCATATTCTTATCGTTACTACAGTCTTAAGATTTTTCTTCGTATTTCCGGTGGAAATATCTCCTATAGTAACTTATACTTGGATTGTAAGTAAATATATTTGCTTGATGATCAAGTTATACAGAAAACAAAGTAACACTATATTCAAAAGCAATTTGTAGTGAATATCCGTTTTTCACGCGGTTTAACATGTCTGTCTCAAATTATGTCCAAAAATTTACAAATCATACGCCCAAGTACTTGGTCAAAATGCCTAGCATTTTAAATTCCAATCACCTGAAGTCTTTATTAAACGGAAAAACTTTTGAGCGACCGCGTATTAAAACGGACAGCCAGATTTTTATAGATATTTGCATACATTGTTCGACTTACTGTAGATTCGCACGTTCGTCAAAAAACTAGTGTAGAACAGAAAAGTGGTCACGTGACGAGCTCTAAGCCAATCAGAAGATTTACATCTCATCGGCGCGAGCTATTCCGCTGAAGCTCAACTCATATCTACTTTGTCGGCACAGGAGAACCAATAAAATTTCAGAACCAACCATCCCAAATTAGTGCGCATGTGCATTTGACAACGCATGCGCTCTACAGCTAGAAGTTAGCGCACAGCTTCGTTGGCCTTTGTGAGATTTGAAAAACCCGTTAATGTAAAGCGTGTGTATCCATGTATTGGATTGTGACACGACAAAGTGTTATAATTTGAAAACATACATCTGTAAAGTGATATAAGAATATTTTAATCCAATAGAAAATAGAATATGTTGATAATCAGCTGTTTAAATTATTGTTACAATGCATCATGGGTCAACATACAGCGTGTGAATTGATGCGCCACTGAGGAAGATTCTGCTTTCTATTTTCAGCGAACGTACGAATCAAGATTTAGGATCAAAGAATTTCTCTGCCAAGGTTAACATTGATGCACAAATTTAACAGTGATCAACGAAAAAATTATTTGGACAGACAAACAGATTAAATGGAAATGGGTCAAATTAAACGGAATCTTGCTTCGCTCGGTAGATAGTTGAAATATTAATTCATGCGATTAATTTTGTTTATGAGGTTATCCCGATGGTTAAGCAAAAAACCACAAGAAGAGAAACACCCCCAATTGAGCCATCTGAGTTTCAAACCTCGACCTTCTCCTCACCGGCATTCCATTATATTACGATTTTGATGCCGTAGACCGTACGACAAATAATGTGAGCTACTATTACTATTATTAATATTATTATCACAATATTGATAGTATTTTAATCATAATTTCCACAAACTTCAACACAAAGCATATCTGCATGTTTCTTCAAAGTATAATTAGCTTCTACTTTAAATATACTATCAAACAGTCATTTGACGGGGTAATATGCTGAGTTTCTTAGAAGTGACGTGAATCTGTAGAAATGTCCTCACATGATAGCAAACATGTTTGGAGCGTATCACTTGAATTCTGACAAGGCCAAGGTGGTCTTCTGAGAGTCCACTCACTCTTGACTGTTCAAACAGTTTGTTTGGTCAAGAGCAACCTCTCACTCAATGAAGGATACTGTTGACTTTCGGAGCCATAAAAAGGCTTCTTATCACGCAACGTATACCTAACTCATTATTAGCTTATAATTTACAGCCAGAAACACACATATGTTGGTAACTAGATCTACCAGAACACCAGAGACTATCCTTAACATTGAGAGAGGACCAAATTACATTTGGAGAGCTTCAGTGCAGACACATTAAGACAGAGCTAGCAGACACATTAAGACTGAGCTAGCAGACACATTAAGACAGAGCTAGCAGACAGTTGGAGAGATTCAGTGCAGACACACAGGGACGGGACTAACAGACAATTGGATAGATAAAGCGCAGACACATTAAAAGGCGACTAATATATTCTTAGATCCACTCCTTCCCAATATTGGCATCAAAATGTATATGAATTTATCATATTTTTAAAACTTATTCCTGTTTCGAAGTTGGCAAATGTTTAGATCACTTTGAAATAATCATCGTTTTATAACGTGTATGAAATCAAATTCTGACTCTTATCATCCTATTTTTTCATTTACTTATGGTCACCAACTATAATTAATACAAACTAGTTCCGACACCTTAGTTCAGTCAGTGGTGGTCTGCCTACTGAGTTAAAAGTCTAGGTTTCGATTCCCGGCCTGGCTGAAGAATGTATTATTGGTGAAATGTGGGTTTCCCATTTAACAGTGATGATCAAGTTTACATTAGCTTACAAGTCATGTGCTGATATAATCAGTCGGTTCAGAAAGTAGCCGTTAAATACCTAGGATAAGAAATTATAAACAATATACATGGAACACTAAACCAAGCACATGAATGTAAGAAAGAATGCAATACATATTTCTGCGACAGATTCAAGAAATTTGCAATTACTATTACATGAATTAAGGTAATTAATATAAGATTACAACATATGAGCTTGCAGGCCTATCTATCTGAGTCAAAATTTCAAAACTGAGCTTCCCTCCCTTTTTTTTTTCTACAAAAAAGTACTTGGTAGAACCTCTTTTTTACTTTCTCATTTAATTCAAAAGTATGGTTATCTTGAAAATATTTTACCTCCAGGTTATAGTGAATCTTTACGTTTTATATGTTCTCGAATCCAAAAAAGTTAATTTTAATTTGTCTATCCATGAGCCTAGATTTGAAAACAATTTTGTTTGAAGTTATTTTCTTACGTTTGGACATTTATATCACCTTTTATAAAATAAAAACTTTTATTTCGATCAGCTTTGACAATATTATATTATTATTATTCCTGCTATTTTTAGTTATTGTTGAAATCTATCAAAAGTGACACCTGCAGATCACATGAATTGACGCATTATATGTATATTCGAAAGAAAAGAAGTCTAGATGAAGGCATATTATCTTAGGTTAGACTAGTTTGTGAGTCATGTGCTGATAGAAACTTGTTTGGAAAGTGTACGTTCAAACACTTAGTATTAAACTAAAACTTGGATTTCCCTGTATTTGTTTATGTTATTTTTCTGGACCATCCTCATTTAATCAGATTAAAAGGGTAAGGATGAGTGAGGTAGAATTTAGATGATATGTGCTAGCACTTTAGTGTAGGGAGAGTAGTAAACCAACAGAAAAACATCGTAAGTACACACAGCCGGAACCGAACCTTGACCTCCCCTTCACCGGAAAACCAGACTAAAAGAGCGTAATGCCTTATTTTGCGTGGCTGTCGATGTGGGTCGGTGAGATATTGATTTGTTGCTTGTGTTTGGGTTGGACTGAGTGAACACTCAACATGAAGGCGTGACTTCATCTATTTAACTCATGACTTCACCGTCTGTGCCTTGAATAACCCCATCTCATCTGCTATGCAAATCACTTCTTACACGCCATTCCCACCAATGAACAGGCTCACCTCACCTGGAGCATATGAAAGGCGAGTTCTCGCGATTGACTTGGTTATGGCTTGGTATCAAGTATCATCAACCCAGTGGTTCTTACCAAGGTAGAGAGCTAAACTTTATATTTGAGTAAACAAAATTTTCGATTAGGGCAGAGTAGTTATAACAGGTAATAGGTTAATTTATGTAAACCTACATGTACTACTACTCTACAGATTATGCCTCATTTAATTTAATTCTTAGCTATATTGTTGGTGTTTGTTTTGAATGGGCGTCTGAGCAACATCATGCGTAACCTAGTAGTGGAAAGATTAGCCAGTATTACTGTACTTTTGCCCAGGACACACCCAAACGTACTAATCTTATGATTATATCCTTTCCGTGCAGGATTATTCAAAGTCTCGAGATGATGAAATGATGGTGATAGTGAATATGAGGGTATGAAACCTGTGAAAACACTTAAACCTAAATTAACTAACCAAACCCTTTGGGGTAATTTACCTTACGGGAAAACTACCCGAGGTACCAGCCGGGAATCGAACTCAGGACTTCTAGGCTCATAGCCAGGTGCACTGACCACTACACCATGGGGTCGATTAATAGGCAAAATATTCACACAACATACCAAGCTAAGGTTATGTTCTCAAAAATAACCTACTGAAAACATAAAGTATGTATGTAAGAGTAGAAAGACCTATATAAAATCGTAGGTACTTTATTTCTTTTATCCATATGTAAACGTATTTTCACAATAACTAACCATAGATACACAACATTAGTTTAGCAAAATTCACAAAAGAGAGAAAGGAGTATTAAATGCTACTATATGACAATTATATTTATTGTGGACTTACCAGAAATAAATGCTAATTACTGTCATATATTTCAAGCTAGTAATCGCTGTCCATCTTAATCTTCACATAATTGTTAAAATTCACTAACTGTGAATTTATAATCGTTTAAATATGATAAAATAAGTTTTGAAATTGTTGCAAAATTGTCACCTCATTGGTTGAAACCAGACTATTTGGAGTCCATTCTCCTGGTCCCGTCCTGGTGGTAACCGACAGTTAGCCGATGATGTAAAAACGGTTTAAAGAAAAACATTCGAGGTGTTAAAAAAAAGTTTCTTGTGAAAGTTTTGACTGCCAAGAATGACAAAATGTCAAAATAATATAATCTCGCGGATCATATGGTTCAGCTTGTAACTTTTGCTAGCCGTCACTTATCTACATTCCTATGGCAAATATCGACATCAAATATAATAACAATATAATAACAATATAAACATCGTTACTAGGGCAGTCGTGAAAACCTGCATACTGAGAAAGTCTCGTGGAGATGACCGCGCATGCGCACGCGACCGTCATTAAATGTTAGCAGATCGCGTAGTTGTGTCCGCCTCTGCTTGTGGGTCGACCACTTTGGCTAAGTTATCGTGTATGCGACATGTTTTGTTCAAACCTTTAGTGGCTTATAATTAGTTACTTCTAGGATAGACATCAACCAGAACCTGCATCGTTAATGTATCACTTAATGAATATGAATAAATCCAACCCCTGCCGAGAATATAAATAATAAACCTATTTATATTAGGCAGATAATTCAATGAAATAGACTTACGAATTGAATCAAAATTTTAAACTTAAGATAGGCCTAATATCCGTCTTATCCTTACAATCAATTACTAATTATGAGGTAAGGGTAAGTAATAAATTAAAAGAAATGTACCCGCATTTGCGTAGGATCGAAAGTTGGAAACCATTTCGGAAAACAACACCTCGTTACACCCAGTCAGGACTCGATACCCGACCTCTCTGTTACGGAAAAAAAGACAGGCATCTTAGACCATGTGCTCAGTGAAGTGGGCAATATAAAACACAAAATTTAAAATATTTCAGAGCATTTAAAATCACATATCTGATGAAATGTAAAATAAAAATCACCGTATTTGCATCATATCTTTTTACTTTCTCGCTGTTGTACAGGTAGAGAAAGTATTGTGATCGTCAAAAACTCGAGATTTTGATGAATGTCGACGTTTCATGACCTCCCGAATTCAAAAAAGTTATTTTTGAATTCCCGTCTTTCTGTTCCTCAGACTAGAGCCTAGATTATTCTACCGATCGGGCTAAGACTTGTTTATTTTGCACCACACATAGGATGTCATCATAGTTACATTAATTAGGTAGAGGTTAGTAAGGTATAATTTAGAGGAAATATACCCGAATTTTGGTGGAAGGAGAGCGGGAAATAATTTACTAAATATGTTCTCTCAATAAATCTGCCAAAGATTCGAACGCTGACCTTACCATTCCCGGGAATCCAGTCCAGTCGTTTGAGAAATTGACGCCTTAAAACATACAACCACTGATGTGGGTACATCATCTCTTTACACAGGACATAGGTTGCCATTAAGGGGGAAGTATAGGGAATGCGAGTTTAGGGACCAGGATTTTTAATTTTTTATATTTTTTTGTTGCAAAATTAAATATAAGATTTATTCATTAGATACGAGTTTAATTTTCTTCACATGGTGATATCAACAGTTGTTGAATATCTGTTAAGGGTGACCTGGAATTTAATGACAAAATTTTATATTCATTTAAAAGGTTTCTTATCAAATACCGTTATGCTTATGACATATTCAACAACTGTTGATATCACAATGTGAAGAAAATTAAACTCTGTTTCTACTGAAGCAGTATTTTATTTATTTTGTCCAAAAAAGGTTTGATGTAAAGACTACAAAAATACTGCCCATAGCTCGCATTCCCTACACCCCCACGTTAAAGTCCGAGGTTATATAATCTGGGCATACCTGTGAGTAGTGACACTCCTCTAGACTGTGATTCGTAGATAAGTCATGCACGGTGACGGCAACCATATCAGGCATAATACCGGCCCTGATCCTGTATCCAGCCAATAGAAGTTAGTTACCCGGCCATGTCCGAGAGTACCAACACCTCACTCACTAGCTTATAACCATTAAGAGCGGTCGGGGATTCATGTTCTGCTCTTCGGCTATTACCCAGTACAGCGATAACAGATAAGAGTCATTCGGAGCTCACTATCACAGGGAGACCTAAGATGAACGTAAGATCAGCGTAGGGGGCCGCCTATCGAAACACGAGACGCGTTCCAGACGAGTTAAAGAGTACCACATTATTCAATAAATGGCGTGTTTTTTTTATATAAGATACGTATCAAACAAAATAGAAAACGGAAAAATTATTAATTTTTCTCTATAAAATATAAAAACTCTATTTTTAACAGTTTATAATTTAAAAAAAAGTCCTGTAAAGTTGAAATAAGCTAAATTTCAAGCGAAATGTCGCATCTCTGAGTAAATGGTTAGTAACGGGCTCGAATGTTGATAACATGCCTTTGTTTTGGTTCATCACATACATGTACATTCCTCATATGCACATACATTATGTTCATGATCACCTGGATGTGAAAATGTATATTTTAGAGATAATTTATTAGTCATATATATGTCATCTTGGAATTTCAGGTCATATTTTCTTGATTTGAGTAATTTTTAGGTGTTTTCAGGTATTTTTAGGAATTCATGTTGGATACGTGTATTTTAAAATGATTTCGATATTTTATAAATGCATAAATACTCCAAACATAAATGTTTCCCACACACATTTCAATATTATGTAGGCAATGAACTTTGTATGCTCTTTGCTTGTTTGGCTGTAAAATACTCATTCCTGGTGACACTGCAGTTAGTCTGAAAGTCTGAGTTGGAAGTAGCTATTACCTCTTAAACAGATATTTGTAAATCAATATTCTACTTAGCAGACTGAAAGAGTTTAGTTGTTAAAGGCTTTTTACTACATAGGTATATTTTTAAATTTTCATTCATATTTTTAGGTAATTTTTGTAAGTTTGAAGTATTTTTTTAATTTTTTTTAGGCCATTTCATAGGTCATATTTTGATCATCTTTAGGTTTTCAAAGTGGGAGCCCTTCTATTAACCTAGTTATTTCATTTTTTAAACAATTAAAGTATATTTTTTAGCATATTTCCAACATATATTTTAAGATAGTTGAATATTGCCTTAAGGGTTTCAAAACTTACATAGGTAATACCACATGTGAAGATATTTCCTTTCAAATAGGCGGCACCCTTATGTTTGTGTCCAAACATAACTGAGGACTTCTCTTACTATTATTTTAATTGTGAGTCAACGTCGTGTATTGCAGTGCATTTCGCGTGACTGCAGTCGCAGAGCTGTGTGCACCAAGAGGACACCGTCTGTTGACGAGGGAGAGAGACAACGCTGGTCCCGGTGTGACTGGTCTAGGACTGTCCCCCTCTGCGGCCGACCCGACCATGCAAATGATGGCGTACTTCCTTCATTCCAGTCACGTCTCTTGCTCCCAGTATCATTTCATTCACAGAGGAATAGAGAGAGCGATATTGGCGCAGACAGCGTGGATCCCTCCTGTAGACACTTTGGCATCCCTCCTTCACCCCTCTATCTCCCTCCCTTCCCCCATCACTATCATGTACCCTAATGACCTTATGAAACGACCAAACCTGTTACTTCCATCTTAATTGGTGTAATTTTCTTGTGATGCTCATCCAACTGACTGTAAAGTGTTTTTTTTTCAATCTAGAAAATAAGTCCTTTCAAACNGGGGGGGGAAGAGAAATAATTAGTTCTCTCGTTGATGCCGCGTTTATGACCATTTAGATTTGCAAGATGGGTCGTAACAACGGGTTTTAAACATAAACAACTATTGGATCACCTTTTGGTTCCATTTGTAAATATATAAGTTATAATTTCATAGAACTTGGCGACCAAACTTGTTTGTATATGCCAATTATTATTTAGTTGGGGTACTTAACGTGCCCTTTCTAATCAAACGAGTTCCGCTCCAATGGTCAAAGGCATCACTCTTGCAATATAGGCCTACTAGGCTACCGTCACCGGAGATATCAGGGTTTGAATTCCATTCGGTTGTACTTTGGGTATTTTTCTTTAGATGATACTCCCCTTTACCTCAGTGGCAATGTGGGTATACTTCCTTTAAATTTAACCTTCCTTTTCCCTAACACATAATCATAAGGAAACAAATAACTTTATGACCTAAAAACTAAACTAATTACTATAAAAGACCCGTGCACCAGGCTGTCAGCTCTTATTTGACCTATGAAAATATTTCAGCTATGGTGGGAAACGAACTAAGGAGCTTTAGAACAGAAGACATATGTACTTACGGCTTAGCTAATGTGTCGGACTTTATGTGAGTAGTTGAGGGAATAGTAAAATGGGATATAAATTAGAATTAATTTTTCAGTGTCATGGTCCATAATTTTTGCCTTTCCATTTCTGCTTTCTCAAATAATCTAGCATAGCAATGATTCACGATTAAATAAAATGTTTCAAATGTGTTTGTTAAATGTCACCACATCAAATGGAAGTTTATTTGGATTAACAGATTGAAAGACTTAACCATTGAAGGTATGTATTGAATGTATGTGTTAAAAATTGTTGCGTTGCAGAAATAAAGTTAAAATTGTTTAGTTGATCATGGATTAGCCAGTCATTGTGCTTATTATATCAAATTGGAATGTCCAACTATCAGATACTTAGCTAGGTTTAATTTATTCTATAAAATTTGAATGTCCCATTATCAGGCACTTAGCCAAAAGGCACTTATATCAAATTTGAATGTCCCACTATCAGGCACTTAGCCAGGAGGCACTTATATCAAATTGGAATGTCCCACTTTCAGGAACTTAGCCACGAGGCACTTATATCAAATTGTAATGTCCAGCTATCAGGCACTTATCTAGGTGGCACTTATTCTATAACATTGAAATGTCTAGTTATCAGGCACTTAGTCAGGAGCCACTTTTTATAGCATAGCTTCTTAATAGCTGTTTGGGTTATACGCTTATGCACTAATTACGTTAGTGGTCTTATGGATTAAGAAGGTTTTATTCATAGGAAGTGCACCCGCATTTGCGTATAGGGAGAGTGGATGGCTATTTTTGGAAAAACCCTCAGTACAGCCGGCCGAGATTCGAACTTTGGTCTTCCCGTCATCGGCAGTCAAGTCTACTGCTCCCTGCGGCCTACGAAGTGGGTAAAGGGGAACTTATTCTATCAAATTGGAATGTTCATCCCCCGAAAAATATCAAATAGTACTACATTTAATAAAACTAAAAATCCCCCTTTTAAGATAATTTCAAAAAAAGTTTGAGCTAGCACACCCAAAATGTCCCAAATGTTTGGTAACACATACGTGTATAAACTGTATTTTTCTCATATGAAATGAAACCAAATAAATACCCGAGAGATTTTGGCTTTTGGACCAAACTGTGTCAACAAATTATAAAATTAATTTGACACAAGATTTAAACCCCAAAACTCACAACATTGTTCTAAAAAAGCTACAAACTCTTTTGTTTTTTTCACATCTAAATAGAAAGTATTGTAATTGTGAATACTTTCGGCATACAAATGAGGTTTATTCCTGTTTTATATGCTCCTGAACCCAAAAAAGTAGATTTGGTAATTCTGTTTGTCTTGGCACGTCTGTCTATCTATCTATCTATCTATCTATCTATCTTTGGCCATAGATCTGAAACGGTTTGGATTTGATCCAAACTTAATATTTAGATAGCATATGGCTATGTCTCAGGATCTTTATATAATTTTGACTCTAGCCCTTAAATTAGGGGTAGTTTGCTAATGGGTGATATTTTTTGATTGATCTTTTTTTTTATATATATAAATTGGCTCTAACACTTGTGATTAATTTTGAAATCTATGGAGTATTTGACCACCCAAATAATACTTTATACTTGATTTTTGGGTTAAAAATTTTTAAGGATAGTTTACTAATGACATTTCTTAAAAAAATTGAAAATTTTTAAGAATAACTTTTAAAATTTGGTTCACAATGGGTATCTGGTGTCTATTTTTCATGATAAATAGTAATGTAGATTATGCTTTTGTTCTATCTAAAATGAATTAATACAAAACTAGTTAACTAATGATAAATTTTAGGAAATTTGAAATCTTCTGAAATTGGTTTTAAAGATTTATCTCAAAATGGTATCCGAGAAATGTTTTTATGAAAAATAAGAACATGTTTATTTTTTTTAGATAAAAAAGGTTGCTTTTTAAAGGTGGTTTAAAAATAATGAATTTATGAAAATTTGAAAGTTTAAAAAATATTTGAACGATTTTGTTTGAAATGGTAATATGAAGATAATGTGTTGTGATTAACAAGATTTTTTTTTCTGTAGAAGACTTATTTAAGAGTAGTTTACTAAAAACCCGTTTTTGAAAATTTAGTTCCACTATATTAGAAGGTATGTGTGATTGTGTCATGCAATGTATTTTTTAATCATTAAAATATTGAGTTGTAGTTATTTTTAACTAAGATAATGGTAATATATACATTGTTCTGAAATGTGGCAACCTCAGTATTTTCAACTATCGATGTTGATAAAACGAGTTTGACAGGTCTGCCTTAGAATTGGGGGGTGAGTTAGTACTTTTATAACCTTCTCCACCTTTTCCCTATGGAGTTGGATTCTAGATAACCGCCTGCCAGTAATATTGATAGCTACGAGCAATAATAAAAATACATTTACTTGAACTACCTTTAATTACATATTGTAGCAAATATCTTGCAAGAAAAAGCTGCTATAATAAACAATGAACTACATTTGGCACGTTTCACTTTGTCGAGAGTGTTTCGAGAGAAAACACCTCTTTAGTCCTTCCAGGAGTGGCGTGTGGCCCACGTGTCCTAAAATATTGTGACCTTGACTACCTCTGATTGCCCTCGGTAACACGAGATGGCGAACAACTTCATCTTCTTTCCCCCCGAGGCTGTTATTCTCCTCAGGTTCAGAGCGAGGAAGAAAACACGAGACAGGCGGGAGTAATTTAATCGTGAGGCAGTGTTGGAATTAGAGATGGGCGGAACTGTTTCCTGTTGAGGATAGTTCAACTGACATTAGCTGTCATTTATCTTGTTCACTAGTTCAGACCTACAGCTTGTAGCTCAGTTGTTCGCAACCATCAACTTGTAGTTCTGTCGTTAACAACCAACAACTTTATATTCACCCGCTCGTGACCAACAGCTTGTAGCTCAGCCATCTGTGGCCTGTGACCTGTAGTTCAGTAGTTCGCAACCATCAACTTGTAGTTCTGTCGTTAACAACCAACAACTTTATATTCACCCGCTCGTGACCAACAGCTTGTAGCTCAGTCATCTGTGGCCTGTGACCTGTAGTTCAGTAGTTCGCAATCAACCACTTGTAATTTAGTGGTCCTGAGCCTACAAATTGCAGTTCATTCGTTCAGCATTTTGTGAGCTAGGCTCATGCTAGATATAATTATTGATATTGAGACAATGATGCTTAGTGCTTTGGTGAGGAGTAGGGTAGAAGGGTTGTTGGCTTTGGCGAGCAAGGGAGATGCCAAGCAATGAACGTAATCATTTCAAACCAGTATGTCATAGTAGCGTAACTCATGGAAGAAGTTTAGTTTTAATAATAAATATTACGAAACAATTGTTTTTATCAGGAAAACATACTTAAGGGTAGTTTACTCAAAACCCGTTTTTTTTTTATCTTCAAAACCATAATACACAATATGAGAAAGTTTGTGCCATTGTTTTGTAAAATATATATAGTGATTATTGTGTTTAACAAGGTGATGTTTGTTTTTTATTAGGAAACATACTTAAGGGTAGTTTACTCAAAACCAGTTTTTTTATTATCTTCAAAACCATAATACACAATATGAGAAAGTTTGTGCCATTGTTTCGTAATATTTATTATTAAAACTAAACTTCTTCCATGTATTTTAACAAAGTTTAAATTTTCAAAAATAATTTATTTCTTGACCACCATAAAATGATTTGTTATTTGTAATAATAGAAAATGATTCTTATTTATCATGAAAAACTATTCCTAGATTCCCATTTTAAATTCTGTTTCCAAAGTCAATTTTCAACAAATCCTAATTTTTTATATATTGTCGTAAGTAAACTACCTTTTAATTAATTTATTTTAGATAAATAAAGATGCATCATTATTTATAATATAAAATAGTTTCCGATACCGATTTTGAACCAAATCACTAAAGCAATTTTTTTTAATATCTAAATTTAAAAAACAGTCATCAGTAAAGTTCCAAAGACAGAATTTCCCTCCAAAAACAAGTAAGCAGCTTTACTTGTCAAATTCATGTGAAATACACCCCAAATATACATTTAGAGCATTGAAATTATTATAGCCATTATCAAAATAATTCAAATTTTCAAAAATAATGACCAGCAAACGACCTTTTATCGAATTTTCACCCAAAACCAGTATACCTCTTTGTCATGTCAATTATCCATCCATTTTAAACAAAATCATCAAAGCCATTTTTGAAAAATTTGGAAGTCAAAAAAGTTACTCATAAGTAAATTACCCTTAAACAAGGGTCATGGTAAGAAAAAAAAAATTCGGTGTAGCCCCATAATCTAAATATAAATTTTGAACAAGATCCACCAAACCGTTTTGGATTTGGGGCAAGATAAAGACTGACAGACAGCCGGTCATGGGGATAGACATAATTGTAAAATCAACTTTTTTGGGGTTGTGTTCCCATAAAACATAAAGATTCGTCATATTCACAAGATCAATTTATTTCATGACCACAATACTTTCTCTTGATAGGAGAAAGTAAAAAAAAAATCACATCGTATTTGTGGCAGAGATCAGCTGAAAGTCATGATTGTTTTACTGTCGTGTCACATTACGGTTCGCCTTGAACTATATCACTTTGGTAAGCTGATATGTTCGTCTAGTTCAGTTGTAAGATCGTTCAATTTTAACAATTCATTCTCAAATAATACGTCTCTAGTTGAAATGCTTGCTTTCTGATAAAATGTAAAGACACATTTAGATCTTGAGGGGAGATCCATGGAAGAACTTTTTTTTTCGGCAGCGTGGTTTATTTTCCGTTCAGGTTTTACACATTTGTACTAGATGCGCTAATGTGCCAGGGATGAGGGAGATTGTACTAATAGGAAGTTTACTCTTATTTGCGTGGAAGATGAGTGAACAAAAGAAAACACTTAAGAAAAAATACTCAGTACACCCATCAACTGCTGTTCACTTTATTGCGGTTGACATGAGATTTAAAAAAATAGAAATTTAGAGATTATGTTTCAACGTTATTGTGGAGTGAAATATATATATATATATATATATACTTTGATATCTCAAAATACCTTGCCTGGTTCAACTGCAAATTGAACTAGATAAGAATGACGCATTTGACGCATGACCACCGGTGAGGGTCAATTTATTGTATTAAAATATATATCATATGTCAAAACAAGTTTAAAAAAATCCGCTTCGGTAATAGCCTCTTAATAGACTGGACTGCCAATGACGGGGATATTGGGGTTTGAAACTCAGATGGATGTAATGAGGATAGTTTTTTCTAAATGGTTTTCAATTCCTCCTCCAAGCAAATGCGAGTATTGGTACAATATTTAAAAATCTAATCTAACTTCATCCATAACACATTAGCGTAATTTAGTACATTTACGCACACACTGAACGGGTAATAAAGGCGGAGTTAAAACCATCATAAAATAATCAATAAGTATTACTAATAACTATGAATAATTAAAAATTAACTAAGCTACTGGTAGATATCCTTATTTATTTAGTTATTGTTTAACTGATTGCATTCACTATAGTAGATTCCTGACTAAGAGAGACCTCCGTGCGTTTGGCCAACGAATAATCCTAAATATTCGGTTGTTTTTCCTCGACTGTTGGTCGCACACCTGGTCCCACAGAAGACTCGCTATGAACATGTTTCCAGGGTGAGGAGTATGTGAGGACACATTCCTCGACAGCCGACAAGTTTTACCACTGACCGTAGCTGGAGAGGTTACATACGTGAGTGGGGAAGATACAGTAGCGCTATTCATTTGTTTGATAGCCGAGTAGTGTTTCTCGACCCAGGTGGTACCGCCCCCCGGAGGACGTTTTAGTTTTAGTAGTAAGGGGAGTGGTGAATTGTAAGGGGGGGAGGGTAGGGTAACGATTACAATTTTATGTTAATAAAAACAGGCAACAAAATATGTTGCTACTGTAATAAAATGGATGTTAAGATAATTTGAAATAGCGAATGTATCGTTTATAGGTCTAGAATGCCTTAGTATTAATAGTAAAGATATATATTTAATAGAAACACTTGGCTATCATAATAAACTTAGTAAACTAACAACTGCATTTTTGCACATTAGATTTAAGCTGAAAGAGTTTAATGGTTAGGTCTTGCAGGGGATAGGGCATGGGATATGTTAGGTCATGCAAGAGATAGGGCATGGGATATGTTAGGTCATGCAAAATATAGGGCATGTGAGAGGTTTGAGTCATTATTTACAACGTTAAGGTGTTGGTCTCAATATTTTTGACTATTTTTTATGGGTGTTGACAAGGGGAGGGGGGGGGGG